>JAFBJT010011637.1:0-37279 GCA_016785325.1 Chascanopsetta lugubris | reverse complement strand
GGACAGGAACCCCCCCCCCCCCCCCCCCCCCCCTGAGGCCGAGAGAGAACTTTGAAGCTTCCCTGTGAAGATGTGATTTAAAATGTGGATAACGTGATGATTTCATAAAGGGGTCAGGATGTTTACGCAACCGAGACACAGGAAGTGAGTCATGGCCTCGCTGCTGAGGGCACGTTAACTCATCATTTCACAGGTGATGGGGATTCGCTCGCATTTGGATTTTGATTGAAATTTTAAATAGTAAAAATACCTCATCTGTTGTTATCTCATCTTAAACCATGTTCACATTGTCATGTGACTTCTGATTAATGACAAATGGAAAGTTCAAGAGGCCAAAAACAGGTCTGAGGTGATGACCATGACCTTTAACCTTTGCCCTTAAATTAAACACACAGTGAGAAAAGGTTATCTAAAGGTCACAGTGACCTTTGTGGACTCAGGTCATCCTTCAGTCAAGGTGAATGGTCTATTCTGCCATAACATCTATTTAGTGACGGTCCCTTACTACAGAATGAAAAAATCAGCACACGTGATTCTCTTAGTATCTATAGAACCATCAGAACTCTTTGTAAACAGCCTTTAGCATAAAGAACTGTACAATCTGTGTAAATCGACTTTTATAAACAAAGTTTGTGTTATTGAAGAACATTAACCTCAGGGTCGTCTGTGTGATCATATGACCTTCTGGTTATGTCACTGGGACAGATACTGAAAGGTGAATTAGTCAAAGTGGCAAAACCACCGAGTATAGAAATGCAGAATTAATAAGAGAACTTCTTACACTTACACCAGTGACCAGGGTCGCGACCCACTTTTAGCCTTTAAATGGGGGGGGGGGGGGGGGGGGGGGGGAGGGGGAGAGAAAATAAACCCTAGATGCTTTTATTTTGAAGAGGATTTTTGTATGCATCACAGTGTGTCACTTTTTGTTTTCTAATTACAATGTAAAGAACTTGAGAAGATTTTCCTCTATTTGGGTCACCACTTATTATTAAGGGGTGATCAGTTAACAGAGCAGTTAAGAAGCAGAGGAAGGAAAGAGAGGAAACATAAACAGTGACAGCTCAGAGACAGTTTGAAGAACACAGGTCAGAGCGCCAATAAGAAGTTTATTTCATTTATTTCAGTCAGTTATTATTAAAAAAGCCAGGACGTGGTTCTTTGAATATCTTCACACACACGTATTGTGATGAAATGATCTCTGAATTAAAAATAATAATAATAATAACTTCCTGTGAGAGAAAAACCTGTAAGGCAAGGAGGAGACGGGTTAGTCTAGAATTTGTGTTCCCCTTAAAATTCAGAATGACTTGTAGAAAATGTACACGTTGAATTCTGAGCGATTCCAAAACAAAAATATTTACAAGTCCTTTTTTTTCTTTTCCCTCCCCCTCTAAAAAAACAACAACTGAAAAGCAGAGTTTGTGTTTCCACTCTGAAGCACTTCGGGAGCTACGGTCTGATCGCGTACATTCACTACTTTTATTATCAAACTACAAACTGAGTCAGTCAGGTTCAGTTTATTTCTTTTCATAAATATCTTTAGTGTTGAAACAGACAGGAGGTTGTGGGTTCTTCACTCAATCCACAGTGAGACCTGAATCATGTGCCTGTTTTTGGTCTGCGCAATGTGACCCACCCCACTACTGCAGTGGTACTGCATCTGTTACCATGGCGATATGATGATATACAAAAGAAAAGGCCAGTCTGGATCAACCTATTCAGGCTTGAATAAGTCTGAGAGCTACAGTGAGGTTATACGTTTCAATCCTCAGGTCAGATTCAACCTGAGATGATTCCTACAATCCTACCGAGCTGAGCTACAACGCACTGCGAGCACATCAGAGCATGAAAACCAGGAAGCTGCTGAACCTGACATTACAATTCTGGTTTAGAGATGTGTTTCTGAGCGAGCTCAACGGTACAAAATAAAGCACTGATACACGCAGGTTTGGAAAAGCCTCTTCTTCTTCTTAAACCTGTTCAACACTCGAGCCCAAAGAAAATAAAGTTAAACACTGAAGCTTCAACACTGTTTACAAAGAATCGTCATAAAGCAAAAGAGAGGAAATCAAAATGAATTTCATTCTTATAACAAACCCAAAGAAAGATTTTTCAAGAACAGAAAACAGGCGACAGCTCGCGGCCTCTCTCCTGTTAGAGAGAGAAGGTCGGCCTCAAGGTCACTTATCAAGGAGTGTGTGTGTGATGCTCCCAACATGGATGACCACACATAGTGATGCTTCAGTGAGAAATGAAGTGAGTGGAACGACCTTTGACCCCACAAGACTCACTTCACTGAGGAAACTAAAAGAGGAGGGAGACCGAGGAGGAGGACACCGAGGAGGAGGAGGAGGAGGAGTCGCTCAAACTGAGGAAGAGAGGGAGCAGAAGTCCAGTCTTTGTTTTTTCTTTCTCATGAGTGAGTGAGCACGCCGGTGCCGAGGAGAGACGGAGGAGCAGTGACAGAGTGATGGATGGATGGATGGATGCGGGGAGGGAGGGATGGATGGCAGGAGGGAGGAGGAGGAGCTTATTTCACCAGCCTCTTGGCCACGTCGCCGTAGGCGATCTCGATCTCCTTGTCGCTGGGGCAGGTGTTGGTGAACTCCTCCCGTGTGTAGGCGCCGTTCAGGTACTTCCAGATGCACGTCATCTCTTTGGGGATGTCAAAGCCGCGGTACTTCTTAGCCACCACCTGCAGGGGGCGTCGTGAGACATGAGTGGAGAAAGGAATGGAAAGCTGTTTGCCTCTGTGTGAAGCAAACAGCTTCACACAGAGAGAACTACAGCTCTTCATTTGACTTGTATTGTGTTTGATCAGGCTTCTCCTGGATCCTTTGAAGGTCTTTAAAGGACTTTCATTAGACAGTGTGAAACGAGGGCTTTATCAGTGAATCACGACGAGCCGCGAGCTCCTCTCACCTTCACTATGTGCAGCTTGGGCAGCAGGTTACAATCGGCCAGAGTCATCTCGTCTCCGTCCAGGAACTTGCGCGTGGAGACCTTCACGTCCTCGATGCTGTTGTGGTCGATCTCGTCGGGCAGAGGTGATCGAAGGTACTCGTCCAATTTCTGCAGCGTCTTCAAGAGACCACGCTCCAGAGCTGCAGGACCACGGGACAATCACGTTCAAACGCTGTCGTTTTCATAGATTTCAATTGTTTCTGACGTCCTTTGACTGAGTTGGCGTCAACAGGAAAAATGAAGCCCAAAAAACAAAAAACAAAAAACAAAACAAAGATAATATGTAGTCTAAGAAATGTGAAGGTGTTACATTTGCATATTGTTAATATGAGTCCGTCGGTAGCGCGTTGTGTTAGCGGCATCTAGTGGTGCGGTCGCAGGTTGCGCTTGATAACCGGGATGGAAGAGGGAAGTGACCTTAGGTTACATCAAAGGTTACCTCTGCTTTATTTGGACTCGTTTACCCGTTCTGGGATACCATTATACTTATGCATATCTAAATCATCAGTTACCACTGCTTTTATACAGTTTTTAGGAATATTAAATAACTTCTAGAGCTACAGTGTGGTTTAACTTGTATTACGAATTTGCAAGGAATCAAGTACTCATTCATAAGGCAACGACGAAACTCAAATATTGAAATTCCTGTCAGTACCCATCCCTGATATTCCAGACTATTCCCCGAGGCCTTTACCTCAGCTGCTTCAGCATATAAGCTGAACCACCACACGGGGGCAGCATTTCACCAGAAGACAATCACTTCACTCCCTGTATGTTGTAAATGTGGAATCATCAACAGCTGTTGGTTTTGATCTCGTCCATTACAGTCAGTGTGTAAAGCTAGAGGCCTGTTGGAGCAGCAGTGGGTGGTGTCTCTGAACGCTGATCTCCAACGTGTCACTGTGCGGGAGGAAAATATGAGATGAATGCTGCTTTATCACTGAGCCATGAGATCCGCTCCCTCTCTGTTGACATGGCCTTGTGTTTCACATCCAGCTGCCCAGGGTTCAATGTTTTCTCAGGGAGGAGAGACAGCTAATGAAAACACAATAAGGATCATAAACATTCGTTCCAGGAAGCAAATCCATGAATCGGTTTCCCCCAGCAATCACGAGGTCAATATGACAAAGATTTTTCTTATTTGATGATGATGATGGCGCCTATTCTGCGGGAAGGGAGAGAGAGGGCGTGGCTTCACTCTCAGGGAAGCTGTCGTTTCCAGGTGAGACCGAGCGTGAGGACGGCAGGAGGAAGCACAACAAAGGCTTTGTGTTCCTTTGGTGTGAGGCTGGAATCCACCAGAGGGGGCGGGGCTTCACAGGTACCTATAGCAACCGCTCACTCCCCCTGCACAATAGGAAGGTTTCTGGATCTCTGCTGTTCAATCTGCATGTGTGTGTGTGTGTGTGTGTGTGTGTGTGTGTGTGTGTGTGTGTGTGTGTGTGTGTGTGTGTGTGTGAGACAGCTGACTTACCCTCATTTGCATCAGGTTTTGAGTTCTTGATATAAGCTGAGAACTTGGCAAAGATGTCCATACCAGCTGTGTTTGACTCAGGGTGTCTGGCACCAAGTTTGATGAACCTGCACACAAACACACAACAAGTCAACAAATGTACACACATATGAAGAGTGCACCACTCAACTATTAGTTACTCCAAACCTTCAAATGAATGACGGCCAAAGCAGTTCATTTGAATGTTTTAACATTTGAACGTAAAATCATTCAGATTCATCATCAAAATTTCTGAATGTGTTTACTTCTAAAATACCCCAATAAATGTACCATCTGCCTTGTGAGGTAAACAATATATTTGTTCTGCTGTTATGGAATTAATAACATCAATGGAAGTTGTCAATATTTGAGTACGACGATTCTTGAAGATCTGCGTGTAAAATCTATGGATGTATTCCTACGTCGCGTTGTCAATCAAATCACATCATCATACTGCTATTTGTTTGTTTATACACTTCTATTCGATTATAAAGGATCCAGTGCCCTAAGAACACCCTCTTCATTGGACCTGTTTACAAGATAAGTAACAGATCACTTCAGATTCTCTCTTGATTCACTTCCTTGTCTCCCCTGAACTCCAGGCCGCTCCCCGTCACTGTCACACACCATAAAAGCTAAACGCTGTGTGTGTGTGTGTGTGTGTGTGTGTGTGTGTGTAATATAGTAGGTGTGGTAGGCTGCAGCCACCGACGATGAGGAAACACTCACTTGGGTGGACAGAGGACGTCCTCCAGAAACTCCTCGATCTTGTTGACATCAGTCTTGACCTCGCCGTTGAAGGTGATGAAGGGCGGGTGTGTGCCCGGCGCCAGGTTCTGAAGGTCTGCTGGTTTCCTTGGCAACAAACAGAGAACGAGGCGACATGAGTCACAGCGATACCTAAGAAATGCAGATTTTAAAGTCGGCCTGTCCGGTAATACCGACTCACATATTCTACATGTTCACTTTTTAAACCTTAAACAAGTCTGCGGCACATTTAACCACATCTCCCCCTCTGACTCATCCTTATCCATACACAGCTGCGGCGCCCTCCATCGCGCGCGTGTGTGTGTGCGTGCGTGCGCGCGTGTGTGTGATGTGTGGCCTTCACACGGCACATTCTGTACCAGATGTCTGTGTCAGGCAGACGACACTGACGCAGCCACAGAGATGAGCATGTGTTGAGTGATGGAGTGTGAGGAGACGGTGTGAATCCTCTGTTGGATACATAGAATTACCCGGTGCCACGGTGCGAGGGTGCGAGGGCGAGTCATCGGAGGGTGCAGAAGAACGGGAAATGACCTCACGTCTGTGGAATGTGAAAGGGGAAGTGGCAACCTCACCCTCTGATATCAATAAGGAGGAGGGGGTGAGATAGGACTCGGAGGCTGATATCGGGCTGATAACAGGGCAGCCCCCACCCATGAGGACACGCATAAAGTGTCATGTGACGCGCCCATCCTGCTGCAGCCCTGTGTAACAGTGTGAACTGTCCTTCACTTTGAACAACGCAATAAAGCAACGGTCATAAACGCGGCAAACGCACGCCTCCTTTTACAATTTGACTAAATATAGATACAGTCAAATGAGACGCAGAGGCTGAATCAGCGTTAGGGAGGAGAACGGTGAGGAGTTCCCCTCCGCGGCGCAACGACCTGTGGGAGGAAAACGGGGGTAAAGTGACACTGCTGAGTGGGCGGATATCCTCAACGGCTCCGTACAAGACATGAGCGCACCGGGTCACATGCTGCACACAGCCCAACAAAATGCATGCATATATGAGATGAGAATACATGACCCTCACACCTGCTTCCTCCCTCTGGCTGTTTAAAAAGCTTAATGAACAGACATGTCTTTATTTGTCACAAGTGAGTCAACACAGGGTCGATTTAACAATGAAATGCTGCGGACAAGAAGCCCCAGGCAACTCAGTATTAGAGCAATTAGAGTAAGGAATAGGAATATTGTGTAAATATGAACATAACATGCTATGATTATTTGGCTGCTAAAAACTATTGCACTATTTTTTTTCCACTAGAATTTTCTTTATATATTTTTCATTGACATAGTTTTTATATTTCGAGATTTTATATACCAGTATGTGTTTTAATTGTTGTTGCCTTCTTGGCACTGAGCGGGTTTAAATTAAATTTTGTTATACTCTTGTATGACAAAAAAAAAAATTTAAAAAAAAAGGATTCCGATTCTGAATACACGATGGAATAACATATAAAACAAGATCAAATAAAAATGTCTGTGTAATAGAGAAAGTAAAAGTGTCTATGAAAAAAAAAAAAGGAAAAATGTTTATGTAGAATAAGAAAGATGTCTATGTAAAGAATAGCAGTCTATGGTGTCTATCCTCTGTTTTTCTTGAATGTCTTATGAAAAACAATACATGATTTCATCAGTGCACAAATAGGAGAAACTCATGTCTTTACTGTCCAGTGGTTAACATGCCAGTGGATGAGCCGCCTGCGGTGTGGATGAACCTCCCTCCAAGGAATCCTCAGGAATATTGAATCTCTTAGTTAAACAAACATGAGGGAGAAACTCCATAGAAACCAGACACAGCCTCAGCTCTCCCTCATCCATGCTGGCTGTGCATGTGGAAAAACAGTGAGGGCAGCATTTAGATGAATCACGCAGACGGGACGTAGCAGGGTTTCTGGTCACAAGAACTTCTACTGCTGCAGAGAGTCCACATGTGGAAGCGGGAATTCTCCTGCAGCTGGGAGGAAAATTGCAGAGGATGCGGAGGTTTTTCGGATCCCGGGGATGAAAAATAGCCTGTTACCCACCGAAATCTAAGCAGGAAGTGAGCGGAGCGAACAACCTCAAATAGCCCCTCCTGAGTATGTGTGTTTGTTTTCCTCTGATGTTCTCCAGCCTGGGAACGAATGGGTCATGGGAAAACTACACACCAGCGTGTTCGGAGGTGGGGCTCCGTCCAAGTGTTACGGAGTCATTAAGCTCGTTATGGAACGCCCAGGTAATTTCATCCAGCAGCTCACTCGAGATGCGTTTAGGTGATATATAATGCTTAGGTATCGTTGATAAGCAGCACATCCACAAGAGGGCAGTGCAGAGTCGAGTCTTGCCTCATTTACATAATTTCCCTGCGGGAATAACAAAGGTACTTGTGTTTGACACATGCGAGTAGTTTCTCCGAAACAAGATCCACCATTGTTGATGTATCTTCTTTGTTGCATATGATTGTCTGAATTATTGGCTACACTGCCCCCCCGTGATCTTAAGTGGTACTGCTATATTTTAATTGTGTCATATAACGCTTGGGCGTGTGGCCTGAAATTCATCACATGGCAGAATGTGAAACATAGACGGTAGCAGCACATAAACAATATGAACATGTTAGATATAACCAGGCATATTGGTGATACAGTTCATTCTGTGAGAAATGAAAAGAGAGTGTGTGATCCGCTCCTACAGAGTGTGTGTCTGCAGGTCAACTCTGCGCCGCTATGGTGTGTGTTGTACACATGCACGCCGCAGCAACCGATAGGGTTGTACACTGTCCACATGTAATGTGAGTAGACTGATGAGGTGTGTCATAAATAAGAATGGCTGCATGCATCAGGTGACCAAGGGTCCGGGACGCACACTGCCTGGCTCACATGCTAGTGGTCGGCCAGTTTTGAGAGAACCCCAATTATTGGGCAAATCTATAGTTACACCAAACTGATTCTCGTTTCGAACGCATCCTCAGAATTTCAGTGAATTGACCCGGTTACAGGGGAAAAAAAGTCCAAGTTACCGACCTCTTCAGATCCACCGTGGTGACGTTGAAGACCACTCCTTTTAACCACAGGATCATGAAGAGCCTCTGGGAGAAGGGACAGTTGCCGATGCTCTCTCCATCGCTTCCCGCCTTGAGTAAACAGACAGGAGATAGATACAGAGCAGATCAACTGAAGGCAACATGTCACAGGTTCAACTCCAGAAGACTGAGTACACAGACGAAGGAAAGGTTTCATCCGATTGAATCATTAAACACAAGGAAAACAACAAAGATCTTTGGAAACATCTATATTGAGTTTCGGCTCCTGGAAGCATTCGGCCAAAACGGAAACAAGGTCCCGATTATCTTGGATGGAGATCACGTCTCTGTTGCACAACCTTCACGGCCCGCGGTGTTTTACTGCTCTCACCCAGAGAGCCCGTTTTAAGACAATCACTCTTTCAGGCACTTCACCGACCATCCTGGAAAACGCTTAAATAGGAATGGGAACAGAGGAGAGCGCAGGCCATCTCCTCGTCTCTCGCACTCCGGCAGACTTCAGCTCCCTTGATCTGCCAAACTGTCATCTGAGAGGAAGAGGAGACTCGTGGAGCGAAGGAGTCACTCAGCGGGCCCCTCGTTTCCTCTTCAGCTCCATTACATAAAGACAAGACTTGGAAAGTGGCGTGTGCCGTTTGTGAGCGGCCGACTCTGTAAGTACCGCCAAAGCATCTATAGTTACAGTCACTACTTCCAGTGGAGCGCCATCTACTGACGTGGTTTGTATTGAAAACATTCAATCCAACGGGCTTGTGCTGACCACAGATCTTAATTTGGGGCAGGTAGCAAAACCCATTCAAATGAACTTGATGTTATACTTCTGCATTACAAAAGTCAACCCTGCAGCTCGACATAGGAATGATTCATTTCAAAAATCCATCCGATGATGATGCTGCTGCTTCTTCTCATCTTAAAGATCTGCTGAGTCAGGCTCTGCCTTCCCTCTCCATCTCTCGGCGGAAGCTTTCTTCTTCTCACTACCATGTAGGGATGGGGTGAGAATGTAGAGAGGGACAAATAAGGCTTGGCCTTGACCTCCGAGGGCAGGATGAACATTTCATGAGATCAGCTGAGCTTGGCGCAGCCGATTCTCCCGTCCAAGACACCGACCTATTAGACTGACATTGGTTTCTTAAATACTGAAACCACAACCGTAAACATAGACTCAGCATAGAGCCACGTCGCTGTGTGGATGCACAGCTCGACGAGGTATGTCATTCTCCGGGCAAGGCAAGTGGAGGAAGAATGCTCTGCATTCATCCATTCATTCATCCATTCACAAGGACAAGCGTGGAGGTCATTCAAGAGTTGGTGCAGTGGAATGCACCTTTTCATTCAGAGTAGCGCCGCAGCACTGCGCCTCGGTGGAACCGGCATCAGACATATTATTCTGACACTGATTCTCACTGATGTTTTATGGATATTTGACCAAAACCATGGAGGGAAAACTCATAAAATGCTCTCGCGTGCACTCCCCTTCAGACATGTCTGGAACTTTAGTCGTCAATGTATTTTCATAGATTAGAAAAGCTATGGTACTAGAATCTCTTTCCTCTTTCAGATTTTAAACCGTCCTCAATAGTGGACGTTGTTTTGGAGCATTAAGTCGCTGCCGCGTCTCCGCGTTGGTGTGAACAGGCTGTTGTTGTCCTCTGTGTGACGACCAGTGGGAGAGCTCCGTTTGATCTGCCTGCCCATTGTACTGCTGCTGTCCTCTGCCGCTCCCTCTACAGCGCCCCCACCCCCCGACCCCCCATTTAATATCTGAAAAGCATGGATTAGATTCTGCCTTTGTCCTCTTTTTCACTGTACATGATATCATTCCAGAATAAAGCATCAGTCCTGAAGTGTCTGGGGAATCGCAGATCATGACCCACCGCCAGACGAGACGAGCATGACGGGGCTGAGGACGACAAGAATGGGATGATGACTCAATGTTCCACTCAGCGCTTCACCTACAGAGAGAGCCATTCCGGTCTGAATCTGGGGTGGCACATGTAGCACGGCAACCGTTACCACGGCAACGGTCGGACACACAGGACGTGAAAGGCAGAGCGCGCAGCATGCAGGTAAGGCATCTGGAGTGAGGCGGCCATCTTTACGGAGGGACAAACAATGATCTGCAAATCAAAGCATCTTCACGGCTCCCGAGCAGAGTGGGATGATTCAGGGTCGAGTTCATCTAAGTTTGTGTGTCAAGGGGCAAAAGGGGGGAGGAGGAGGAGGAGGAGGAGGAGGAGGAGGAGGCCTCGACAGCTGAGAAAGACATTTTACACTTCTGTCTGCCTCAGTCTGGCTGAGCTCCAAACCTCCCGAGTCTGCGACGGAGCAGATTCCAGTTTTCTCAGATACAAACAAAATAGGGGGGGAAATGAGAGATCATGAAAGGATCTAACTGACACGCGGAGGAGGAAGAGTGCGCAGATGTTATAAGTGAAAGGAGGAGAAGGCGGAAATCTGAGGAGGCCATGTGCTCTCTGGCACGTTTCTTTCCTCCCCCTCTTCATCCCCGCTCCCCTCATCCTGGGCCTCTTTGTGGCGTCAGAGGAGGGGGTTGGGCATTTTGGGGGGAGGAGAGACAAACTATTCCAGAAATGTCCTGCCGCTCCCGCCAAAGAGGCTGCTTTGTTTGGTTTCGGTGAAGATGCCCGTGGGTCTGCGTTTGCGCCGAACGGTTCATTTGAACTGATGTTGAGAGGAAGCGCCACTCTACGTTTTACAGCGTGGAGACAAACAGACCCAGATTATCCACTGTGCTCCTCTTTCAGCGTGACATTCAGAGAGAGTGCCTCTGGAGGACCTGCACCTCTGCAGGAGCACAAAGCCCCGGTTGTTCGTTGAATTCGAGGAAAGTCACCGGTTCGAACGGACTGAAAGGGGGAAAAAACAACAACACGCCCCAATAAAAACATACGCAAACCAGGCGAGAGATTGTTTGGAACAGGCCCTTTTAAGGCAACACATCGTTTGAAGGAGATGCACTTTTTCCAAGAAGGTTTAGAGGAATTCGTTCCAGCGTGTTACAGGAACACAGAGCAGCTCCCTGTGGGCAGCCTGCTCTTTGCCACCTGTGTGGCAAATGACTCACATCTTGGATACAGCAGCACATGAAGGTTCATGGGGCATTTTACTTTTTTTATTTATTTTTTGTTTTTGTTTTTTTTTTTGTTTGTTTAAAGGTGCAGTGTGTAAGATTTGGTGACATCTAGGAGGTGAAAGTCGCATGTTGTATCCATCACCTCACCCTCACCCTTCTGAACCTCTGGTAGACTTCAGTGATCATTAAAGCTCAAAAGATGTTTAGTCTGTCCACTCAGGGCTACTGTGAAAACATGGCGGACCCCGTAAAGAGGACCCGCTCCTCATGTAAATGTACATTAATTTGAAATAAGTCTCATTTAAGGGTAATTGGGGGGAAAAAGGTGATTATAGATTTGTGAAAATATCAGTTTGTCATGGTTTTGTAATATTTTGAGAATTGACAGAAATGACCGAAATCTTACACTGCACCTTTAAGATTCAAAGCCAAAATTGTCCAGACAATGGAGTCGATCACCTGTCACATATGAGCAGATTAGCAGGAGATTCTCTGGGCAGATGCACTCAGAGCATCAGAGTCATCTTATCATAACATAATACATATATTATAATTATTATTATTATTGTTGTTGTTGTTGTTGTTGTTATTATTATTATTGTTATCATATTGCGGAAACCACATGTTTAGCATCCAACACAATGAGCTCTTTGTCATGTGTGCTATATTGGTCATTCACTCATTCAAGCACCGACGTTGATTTTTTACAAATAATCTCCAGCTTCACTCGTTCATGCGTACACTCGCACACATTAGAGCTATCGGGTGTTTCGAGTCTGTCCGTAAGACCTCAAAGTCCAAACCTGTCGGGTTGAGTCCCACGACAACGTCTGGGCCGTGAAAGCAACACGAGCTGCCAACTGCCAACAGACTCCTGGTGCTTTATTTAGGCTCAGTGAATTTGTGGTGAGTCAACAGATGCTTGTTTATTTAATGCCAAACACACACAGCTGCCCGGCAGCGGCTGCTCATCGGGCTCAAGTCGGATGTGGTCCAAGAGGCGGTGCGCAGGACGGTGCGGAGCCGTGGTCACACAATGAGCCTCGGTCAGACCGTCGCACACGGTCTGTTCAGTACCATGCTGAGATCGTCCCATTGTCACTTCCCCTTTAACTCGAATCGCGACGCCACTGATTTAAAGACCCACTTCACACATCCTGAGGGTTCGAATTGCGACACTCGGTCATGTGGCCACGTGTGCTCTTGAGGGTACGTGCGCTTTTAAAAAGGTGTCCTCTTTTCACAAGTCCATTCCCTGTAACGTTTTTTATGCGGCAAATAAAAAAACACCTTTAAACCTTGAATTATGGTGCTTCTGCTGCTCTGGTGTGACGTCACAGTTGCAGCGCTCGGGCACAATGGAAGCTGTTCAGGCCAGGCACGATCCTCCCAGACTAATTATAGCAGCGCGGTCGGGTCGGACCGGGCCCGGCCCCTCTCTCTCTCCGACACACTTCATATTCTAAATGAGGAGGGCTGCTCAGCACTTTCCAGACACACTCTGACCGAATAAGGAACTGACTGACGAGGTCCTCCTCCTCCTGCTCTGACACACGGCAGGAATGTCTGTTTTGGGAGTGAAGGCGCCATGGAAACGTCATGGCAACACCTCTTCCTGTTTGCTGGATGGCGAATGGCGGCGAGGCTGAGGTTTAACCAGACACAGGATTAGGAACCTGACCTCTGTAGACACGGTTGGTTAGTTAGACTGAACCAGGCCAGGCCACGGACACCCTCACTCTGTGTTCGGCTCCAAAAAGGTTGGAGGTCTCGGCCAGGAGCTGAGCCGCCGCACTGATTAAGGGCACTTCAGCGGGCAAGTGCAGAGGTTAAGAAAACGGGTCTAACGTCGGATCGTTGAGGTTGATCGCTGCTGAAATGAACTCTAATCTGAGCCTTAAGCGGCGAAACCAGTCATCTGATGCCACATCTCTCCGTATTCAACGGGGTTCAACCATTCGCCCAAAATGTGTTGGAGTTCACGTCTGGACGACCGAGTGGAGAGCCGAGTCCTCAGTGGTGCACAGAGGAGTCAGACTCTCGTGGTACATGGAAACACCGTCACGTCCTCTGTGCGGCTCTGACTCACTCTGACTCACTCTGACATCACTGGGAGGAAAACTCAGGAGCACTCGAGACACTGAACCACTGTGCTGGAGGGCCGAGCACATGGGCCACGGCCAGGGGCCAACGGACACAGTGGAGAGACTCAGAAATCTCGACTTCATGCTCACGCAGAAGCAACGACCCACGTCGAGTCAGTGACGGTGGAGGTAACGTGTCAAACACTCAACCTCGGCGTATGAGATAAGCAGCAAGTTGGACACAGGAAGTGAGTCAGACAGGTCTGACGTCATGGAAACACAAACAAAGTCGTGCTCTCTCTGTTGTTTCAAGTGTCCAACACAAACACGTGGGAGACCGACGTTGGCCCCCATTTATCCACAGATCCCAGACTGAATATGACACACACACACACACACACACACACACACACACAGGTCCACTGGTTCTGCCTGCAGCTGAGTTATGTCTCATTTTCACATCAAGGAAATCAAAAAATACAAAGCAGGTGAGGAATTACTTGTGAGGAAGTTACCACATTGAAATAATTATTGAAAGTGAATGATATCATAACTTGCACATCTTGGTGTAGTGTAGATTAAAAATAAAATAAAAGATCAATGCTAACGTGTCCTTTAACCGGTAAAATGATCAGCTCCATTGCTCCTCTTATGACAATGAATACCAAGATATGTGGGACACTGGAGGTCACCGAGCCTCAGTGGTCAGATGATAGCAAAGAGGGGAAAGCCTCCCCGTCACCCTATCCCTCGTTTTCAGGTACTGCACCGCGGGTTACAAGCATGTCAGTGGTACTGCACGTGAAACCCAAGCAGAGTGGATCACATGGAGACTGATTGAGTTACACCAGTAACAAGCAGAGCCAATTCCTCTTATTTACACTGGTCACTCACTCACACCTCTTCTTATGTGATGCAACAGGGGAAGAGTGAGGTGCTCGTCTTTCTTCAGCTGCTCCTGTGACCTGTGCTGACCTGTCCTTTGAATTTCACCCGTCCGTCTGTGTTGCCCTGGTCTGAGCTCACTTCCCCTCGTTGCACTTGCAGGAGAAATGCCTCATTTGCCTGGTCGTTTCCTGGTCGTTTCCTGGTTGTTTCCTGGTTGTGCAGCACAAAGAGGACGTGCCCCACCTCTAATAAGACTGAAGGAGGCTTTTCCTCCGGATGCATCAGCGCAACACGATATCACAGAGGAGACATTCAATGATCCAGCCAATCAGTTTCAAACCGTGACGTCTGAATAGACCTCTGTGTCTAACGAGACGAGGAGGAATTGCAAAAACCCTCCTCTCGAATTTGAATTGAATAACACGCTGCCAGAGCCATTAGGCTGCTGTCCAGAGAGTCAGTGAACCTCACGGAGACGGGGCGGAGAGGGAGGTGGCGGTGGGGGGGGGGGGGGGGGGGGGCGGGGGTGGGGGGCGGGGTGGCCGGGGGGGGCGGGCGGGGGGGGGGGGGGGGGGGGGGGGGGGGGGGGGGGGGGGGGGGGGGGGGGGGGGGGGGGTGACGGGTTCAGGTGCTGCAAAAGCAAGAGGACAGCTCAGATAACAACAGTGCACTCTAACACAGCAGCGAGCTATTAATCTTTGTCCCCTAACTCATGACGTTGACGGCTACACAGACTGTTGAGGACTCGGGGAGAATGAAGCCTGCATTTGAATTTGCAAAAACAACCAAGGATGTTTTTTTTGGTTGTTTTTTTTATTGTCGTTTTCAGTATCATGCAAAATGAACAGGATAGATGTATATGTATTGGAGAGAGGGTGGGATGAAGCCAAAAAGGGAACCCCATGAACTCCATGAGGAGATATAATGAAAGGAGTATTTTGAGCACTTCCTGCAAAGGAGGAAAGTGGGAGAAGGGGAATCTTTTGACATTTCTGTGATTTTAGCTAAGCATGCCAACACATCTGGTTCCCTCATGTCAAAAGCAATGACTTTGATGTGTTGTCGTGCAAAATAAAACTCGACAACAACAAAAAGGCAGCTCAAAACAATACGACATCCTGTCAGAGACGGTTTGCTCTGATGGTGACGATTACAGAAGGTCAGCTTTTTACAGATGACACTTCTAAACGCATCAAATACATTTCAGTTTGGAAACATTGTCTTGGTAAACAAAAAGTGCAAGTACCCTCGAGGTGTGTTTGCCACAGAGCTCATTTGTGGCTGTCATCGAAATCCAAAAATCCTTTTAATATTTCTGTGCGGAGGATTTGGCCTCGAACTAAACTACATCATCCCTTTGGAACTCTGTAGCTATCAGATACAGAGTGGGACTCTTTTTAGGTATGAAAACAAATGCCACACATATAATCAAGGTTCAGTATCATTTCAAACATCCACAGCGTGAGCGAACATAGAACGCTGTGTCGCGCGTGCACTTTGAAGGCAGGAGCACGGAGCAAAGATACAGCTGAACGAGCTCATTGTGTTTCCATAAAACAAGGCGGTCACATGCTTCAAGTCTGATTGTCACATGTTGTAAGTGACATACTCGTGTCGATGACGCCTTTAAATGAACCGTTGCACAATTACTCATTAACTTTTCGGGGCAGATCCAGATAAAGCCAGATAATTGTTTCAATATTTAACATTTTCACCAGTTGCAAGGGTGAAATAAGCCTGTTGGGGGGGGGGGGGGGTGTGCTAAATTGTGGAGTTTGGCCGAGGAATAGTTGCGGCATATAATTGTGCCGTTCGTTATTATTGTGTAAAGGAAAACAAATAGAGTAATTTGTGGACATGTGCAAGTACATTTGCTCCGATCATCATCCCAACTTGGAGCCGCTTTGTTGGCACCGACCCTGACGTCCCTATGGAAGCGTCCTGAAGGACAAACAAACACAGATGGGCTCTTTAACCATGCCAGACGTAAAAGCACCTCTCAACCACATGGACTGGCTGCAGGGGCTCCGCTGGCAAGAAGATGGAGGTCTGGAAACAACAAGAGGCTTCGCAGGCCGGCGGGCGGCAGCACGACCTGAGCGCAGCTGCTGCCAAGAGTTGCATTCATAAACACAGACCGAGCCAGACTGATCCTCCGCACTCATCCATATTCAGCTGAGCGCTGCACAGTCAGGTTGTTCAGGTCGTACGCTGGTGGAAGCTGACTCAGACGCGCGTCTGTCCTGAGTGAGAGACGTGAGACACACAATCAGACTGACGTACACCATGTCCTCGCGCACAAGAGTTATCATCGGACTCTGAACAGTCCGTCTATAGTCACGGAAACCTAAGACTAGCTCGTTTCTATTCTGTCCAGGTCTGAAACAGTGCAGAATTAAGGGGCGTGGCCTCTTGTGTGACGCCGGGGCCGACCGGACACGTTCTGTGGATGCGGCGACGGCACCGTGGGCCCCAGACTGGATCCTACGGACGAGGTCACGGACGCCACAAGTCCATCTTTACACACGGTTGATGTCTGGGCCGGCGCATTCATCGTGTTACGTCAACTAACGCACACTTACATAAGACTCCTTTTGTTTCCATTACTCTATAATGAGTCGTTACTGCACATCCAAGCACGGGTCCTCCCTCACGGGGGGCCACGCACACCGTTATGTAACCTGTATTAACATCTTCGACTCACTTCAAACAGGCAAAGGCCAGCAGACTTTTGTTGCCATCTGCAAACTCACCCATAGGGGCCACTCAATCACAAGCACCTAAATCACATGAATCATCGCGCGCCGGCTAATCAACGCCCTGAAATGGCTGAGCCTTTGCTTTGAGCGGGGATAATATTTCAAAGTACCTCTTGCATGACCATGACTCAGCATAATGACCAGCAGCTGCACTTTTATCCTGTACGGCGTCACGGTTACACATCTCATAATAGTGGACGTTACGTAAACACATCAGAGTCAGGGTTTTAACGTTGCTGTGAAAAAAAAAAACACGTAATGGGCCGACGGGTCGAGTGAGACACATCTGTGGGTCAGCGCAGGGAACAGCTGCCACTGTGCAAAAACAATGTACGATGTGCTGCGGCGTTACGAGGTCGAAGGTCGCCCCATCTGCCAACACTGTCGTTATATTGTCCCCGTTTGTGACAAGGAGCAATAAACGGTTAAAGCCCTGCACTTCACCCCTCCGCCTTAAAACAGGAGGACAATGTAAAGTGTCTCCATAGCGAGCGTCACAACCGTTGCTGTAAACACAGCAGATAAAAAACAAAACAAAAAGAAAACAAATAAAAAAGCGCCGCATCGTCAAAGTCAACTGCTAAAGTCAGCATCTAACAATGGGTAAACACTGAGTTCGCTGCCCCGTCTACACACACACACACACACACACACAGACACTGTGGCTGCCCATGTGCTTAGAGTATAATTAGTCCACTTTGATATGTGGCAGTGTCCTGATAGATCTGACACCGCTGCACACAGAGCACACACACAGCTCCTTATCAGCTGTTCCCACAGGCCCAGCTGGCTGCAGCGTGCCTATGGCAACGTGCGCGCCTGCCATTGTCTCCCATGGCCATGGTCAAAGCTGCAGGCTGAGGACGACGGCATCAATAATAGATATGGACGTGTCAAACGGACGGAGGTGTGAAGCACAGGGACGTGCTGGAGCGAGGCAGACACGTCGAGAGAACACACAATGGAGGAAAGTTCTGTAGGCAGCCAGCGAGCGGTACTGTCCAGGGAGGGAGGGGGGAGGGGGGGAGGGAGGAGGGCAGAGGAGAGAGCTGGCCACATATGTAAACGTCCAGGCTCTGGAGATGAAAGTGGAAGTCTGCTCAGGGTTGGGTTGGCAGCAACATTCCAAAGAGACCGTCGCGTAACGGTGGCGAGGTGACAAATGCGTGAGATAGTTGAAAGCAGGAGGGCGTTTAGAAAGTGTTTTCCTCCGCTTTAAAGGGGTTTAAATGCAACGCATTTTGGGACTTTAGCAGATCCCACTTCCTGGTTCATCCAAAAATGGGGAGAAGAGGCGGAGCACAGGTGGAGCTGGGCTGGGCCCACGGTGCTGCTGCAGCATCCCCTGGAGTGACCGCTCAGCCCAGGTGTCGCTCAAGAGACCACGCTCACGTTGAATTACATAGAATGTGTAACTCTGGTATCATGAAGATAAGCCCCGCCCCCTACAGGTGTCACAGGAAAAACGCGACTGACTGAGACCAGAAGTGTCGTTTGTACCAGATTTAAACTGTGTCTCTAAACTGGATCATTCATTGTGAACTGCAAGTCATTCCACTCCCGATTCAAACGCAAATCCACACCAAAGCGTATATTTGCTGACTCATGCTGCGCCTTCGTATGAAGTGTTGTGGTAATCTCTGCAGAGTTTGTTTGTGCGATTTCGCTGCTTCACAGACAAAACACAATCTCTGAGTCAGACGTTTACGCAGATAAATATGTTTTTCACTGGATGCCCAAAAGGAATGACTCACACCGTATCTCAAGATGTGTTTCTCACAGATACGATGAACTTCCACTTGTGGTGAACGACATATCGCAGCAGCAGCAGCACCACCACCACCACTACCCACACACCCCCACAACAAATACAGGACCTCACCCCCCGACCCCTCCCTCTCCCCCTGCACAGCCCTCTATTCTCCCCCTTTTTCCTTTCCTCTGCCATTTTCCCGCCCTGCGAGGCAGCAGGATGAAGAAAGGAAATCAGCCATTCACTGTCCTTCTCCTCCTCCGCCTCCTCCTCTGCCTCTATTAACACCATCCGCAATCTGATAAATGGATACAGCTTTAAAAGGTGCAGTGCGTAGGATGTAGCTGACACTACTTTTTTCCCGATTGTATTTGTCAGATACTTGGCAGAAGTAATGATCCAATGTTTTTGTTCGTGTGCAGTCACCTGAACATCTTTGTTGACATCATGCTAGAATAGGCAATTATAATCTTTATATCAGGAGTGGGTCCGCCTCTACGGAGACGGCCATGTTTATACACATGTTTAACGCTTTAAATGATCATTGAAGGCGACCACAGGTTCTCCTACATGCTCGAGAGGGTGAGGTGAGAGGCAGCAGTCGCTAGCCGTCACCATGCCTTGGAGCAAAGGAGCGGTAGATGATGATGATGCTCAATTCAAGTGTACCTTAAGTTGATGTTGAATTTTCAGGATCATCACAAAACACAAATTGACATGCACCATCACATGCAAACACACAAATACTACACAAAACACCACTGCACGACACAATACTATTCAATCGGAGGATGAACAACGGAGCACCATGACATGCACTTATCCAGAGTCCATCAATGCCCCTGCAGGAGGGATAAGTGCACACACCCATCGTGAGCCACACGGCACCAATCACCTGTGAGCCGTTACAATACGACCACCACACAACACAAGGAAAACTAACGTCGTACAGTGGACCCCCCACCTCCATGTTAACCAGTTAGCCCCCAGCTTTGGTACAGGGATACAGGGGGAGGAGGCTGCATCCGCCCAGTGTGTGTGTGTGTGTGTGTGTGTGTGTGTGTGTGTGTGTGTGTGTGTGTGTGTGACTGACACTGCAGGCTCCACATGGTCACTGGGCACGGTTACACATGTAAAAACACACAACAATAACAACAAGAGCTAAATAAACAGCGAGAGAGTGAAGCTAACACACAGCTAGCCCACGTAGCATTGAGCAAATCAAATATGTATGCAAGAGGGAAAGGTTGAAAAGCGGAGTTTAAGAAATTAAAATCATCATTTGACAAATTATGGTCTATTTTGATGAGAAATAAAAACTTCTTACCTTGACAAAAAGCTCGATAACGGGCTCGTTATCCGCCTTGACTCCGTTCTGCGGCACCGACAGCGACATGATGATGCTGCTACTTTGGAACTTTAGCTAACAAAGATGAGTTGTTAGTCGGCTACCACGCCCGAATGAGCTCGGTCCACTTCTTCTTCTTCTTCTCCTCCACCTCTTCCTTTTTCTTCTCTTCCCCCGAGGAGGAGCCGGTGCTGTGAGACCGGGAGTGTCGTTAGCAGAGCGGGATATAAACGGGTGCGTCCGACCGTTACGGCGCAGGCTGGGTGTGGAAGTTGGAGGAGGAAGCTACAGCAGGAGCATCGCGGGAAGGTGAGGCCGCTGAGGAGACACTCGGTCCGGGGGTGAGGCTGAGACTGAGACCGGGAGGGATGGGGCAGGGGGGAAAAGAAGCTTCAGGAATATTTAAAGCTGTGATGTCACCCACAGCGCAAACACTGAAAAATGTGGGAGGGGATGAGAAGGGGAGACTCAGTGTGGGGAGGAGGGTGAGGAGGGTCAGGAGGAGGAGGAGGAGGAGGCCGGGAGAGGGAGACACTCAGCGGCTGCAGTGAAGTAGTGCTCCTAGTGTGAATCGCAATTCATTCAATCAGTCCGGGAGTTCAAAGGTCAAATGAGATAAATACACAAATTAAGAAAAATAATTAACTCTCAGTTTGTCATGTTAGAGTTTTATGAATGCTAATGAGCTGAAATGATGACCTGCAATATGATTCTTCACCTCTAGATTTCACTCAATCATACACACTGAACCTTTAAAACTGCAAACTTCTCTGAGGCAACTAAAAAGTCTGGTAAAATAATGTGGTAATTATAATTATTGATATTGACTGATTAATCAAATAATTTCAGTACAATTTTCAGATATATTTAATATTGATATAATAGTGTTATTAAAGGCAGATTTACTCTACGGTCTCTAAGTCAATTAGATTTGACTTTTATTTGTGGAAATGTTTTGCAAAAACATAAATACATTTCTAGCCTAATTATGGTTTTACGTAACTTTTTAAAAACAAATCTATCAGCATTTAAGTTTTCCAAAAGCCCCACAAAGTATAAAAGTACAAATACAGAATAAACCTATATGTAATTCTACAACGCTCTCAATTCACCATTTGATTTAAGCTTGGTAGTATGTTTAGTTCATGTATAGAACCCAAACACAGTAAAGTCAAAATGGGCAATTTCATGTACATGCTCACATCAATAGATCCCCAAGATCAAAGTGTTCCAGCCCTTCATACGAATGAAAGTAGACAAGTATCCTAGAAAACGTTTTTTTATTTTTGAAAGGATGACCAGAAGACGAGAGCCAGGGTTACTAAATACAAATCATAGAGCAGTCCCACAGAGATTAGACTGGTGCAAGAGTGTAAACATAAAATTGCATATCGCTTCATTTGGGAAATTAAAGCCGACTCAATTCCTCTTCAGACCAGTTTAGTCCTTAAAAAACTATTTCAAATTAAAAAATAAACAGCAGGTTAGACGATGCCAAACACCTCTATTACGTTACACTGTGGGACGAGACGTTCTGCCAGAACCTCTAACGGAGCACGCGACTGTGCCACGGCTTCTACTACTGAAAGGTAGTAGTATCAGGAGTTTTACCATACGAGGGGTTTTCTCTACACTCTGAAATATCAGTGGTTCATGCACATCAGATACAATCACTGCACATGCAATCATGTCTCAATGAATTCTAGTGTAGGCTGTGGAGAATATCCGAAACCTGCCCGACTCCTATCTGCTGAGCTTCCAACGTTTCCCTGCTCGACAACTGAAAAAGGACAAACACAAGCTTCTTTACACGTTAGATAATAATACACCAACTGACAAATCAAGCTCAGAATGAAACACACTCGTCAGAATGTACCAAAGCAGTAAAAAGAAGGGGGAAAAAAAACAAAACAAAACAGACTTAATTTTCATTTGTACATTCTAAAGCTGAACCAGGTTGATGACCAAACATCAAGAGTGAGGGGGAAAATTTTTTTTAAAAGTGACAAATCTCCTTGGTTTCAGGACATCTGTGACGGAGACAGCTGGGCCTTCCGCATGGAGCGCAGCGCCTTCTCCCTCAGGTGCTTCTCCAGGTCGTCCAGGCTGTCTACTTCACTCTCCGATTCCTGAAAGGGACAAGCATGACACACATCACTCTACTTGTAAGTCGCAGACGTCATATCCACTGCCCTGAGAAGGATCTCCTGAAAAGGAATCAGTTGTTAAAATCTCTAAAACGAATTTGTACCTTCCTTGATTCTCCATCCTCCTCCACACCCGGGTTTTCTTGACCCTCTACAGCACAAGGTGCACCACCCTTCTCCTTCTTATGCTTCTTGTGTTTCTTATGCTTCTTCTCTTTCTTGTGTTTCTTCTCCTTCTTCTTCTTCTTTTTCTTTCCGCTGCCGTCAACATCAGAGCTCTGCAATTAAAGGAGTGACATCAGAGACTCGAATCCTGCGGCTGTGCCTTCAGCTTCATTAGTTGTCATGGTTAAAAGAGATGAAAGACTGAACCTTGCTTGGTGACTGACTGCCGGAGCCACTGCTGGCCTTTTTGGCTGGTGGTGGAGAGCAGCTGGCAGAGCGAGACGGTGACGGGGACGCAGACGCTGGCGCTGGACGTTTCTGCGGAGCTGGTTGAGGGGAAACAGATCTGGATCTGGAGGAAGCTCTTCTTATAGGCTGGGGGCTCAAAGAGGGTCTGTGGAGGAGAGAGTGTTGCCTTTGAATGACGTCTTAAAACGTGAATTTAAGAATAAAGCTCGGGCAAAAGTCTCACTCCTTGTTTACCTCAGGTTGCTGCGTGGCTCTGGGGTGCGGGACACTCTCCGGATGGGTTTCCCGCTGTGCGGAGGGGACTGTTGTCTCCGCTGGTTGGGTGGAGACGAGCTGGAAGCGTCGAAGCGCCCCCCGGGGCTGGGTGAACCCCTGACAGGACGCCCCCGGCTCACAGGGGACGGGGACAGTCGGTTGGATGCAGCAGGAGGGGATCGTGTATCTCTGCCTTGCCAGCCTGAAGACAACATGGGGCTCCTCCTGTGTCTGGGTGGCGGTGAGGAGGAGGGTGGAGGTGTGCGTCTTCTTTGAAGAGGGGAACTTCTGCGTTTAGGAGACCTAGAGGGACGTCGCTTGGGCCCCGGGGACGGGCGCTTTGAAGGAGAGCTTGACATCTTTCGTTTCTGTGGAGGCAGAGGCGAGGGGCTGTAGCGACGCTGGATGGGGGGAGAATATCGTCTGGGGGAAGGAGATCGTCGACGAGGTGGTGGAGAAGGAGACCTGGTGAGTGGAAAATACAAGAGTCAAAAACCGATTCTGAACCGCGAATATCTAAAGGACAACTGAGGCTAATGCTAATACCTGCGCCTCGCGGGGGAGGGAGATCTGCGACGTCGCGGGGGAGAAGGGGAGCGGCGTCTCCGCGGAGGAGATGGAGAACGTCTTTTCCTGCAGAGGTAAAAATATAATCCACCCATAAGAACACCAAGAAATGAGCAGTGGAGGGGTTCAATCGTATCACTGTGCAAAACACTGAGCTGTGGGTCCGACCTTGGAGAGGGGTCTCTGTGTCGCCTCCTTGGAGAAGGCGTGCGGCTTCGTCTCCTCCTGACTTCACCGTTTCTGGCCCCTGGTCCGGCTGCCGGCCTCTTCGGCCCTTCATTGTCTGAGGAGGAGGACTTTGTATCTGAAACCACAGAGACGGTTTAGACATTAGCATGTTTTCTAAACATGGCCTTGACTGTATGCTGTGAGGAGAAGACACCAAGGTTGGGGTGTTAGGACACGGCTTCAAAAGGTCCATGAGACGATGCAAGATGACATGGACAAAGACTTGGTTAGAGAGAGGAGGGTTGGGAATGGGAGAGGAAAGAACGGGGATAAAAACGCTTTTAACCTGAGGACGACTGACGATTCTGCCTGCGATAGTGACGTCGCTGCTGCACCGAATCTGCTGTTGCCCCTTTGTCATTTTTATCCTCTTCTGAAATATAGAGCATTGAGTACAAACATTTGAGATTTAAGTGAGGTTCAAGCCTCCGGATGTGTTGCCACATCTTTTCTGCACACGTTTTTACAATCCTGGCTTGAGGAAGATACTTCTACAAACTATTTTGGTTGTTGGCACGCAGATAGAAATCGTGTATTTTGTAATGAGACATCAAAAATGTGCAAAGTCTGGTGAGTACACAAATCACTGCACGGACCAGTCAGAGCTACTATTTAAAAAAGCAGGTCCAGGGAGCAGAGTGTCAACTCTGTTTTCACTGGTCAGCTCAGCATGTGAGCCACACAGAGAAATTAGGGCACCATCTTTTTCTTAAAGTAAGATTTCTTACCTGAGTCAGAGCCGTCAGAATGTCTGGTCTTGGCATTGTCAGGTGGAGAATCAGCCCTTCCTCCTGGTTTTCGCCTTGAACCTGAAAAACACAGCATCATGAATACAACTCTTTATCTAACCCATCTCTTAGTATCCACACTTACGTGGGATTTTCCCCCCTGGGATTAATTTAGAATCTCCACTCTGTTCTACTTTGGGCAACTCCAAAATCCAATTTCTAACAATCGGACAAATAAACTCCAGTATCTATTATCATGCGGAGAATGATAAAAGGATGATGAATATTGTACCAGATGATCTGGGTGGTGAGGCTGAGGCCCGCCCTCTTCGCCCCCTGGGGGACGGAGACCGTTTGTCCTTCCCTGCAGGGCTGATGGATGCGTCCCGGTGGTGCGCCTGTTTTCGTGGCGGCGTGTTAGATATTCTTTTCATCAGTTTTTTGGGGGAGCCAGTGCCTGCGGAGCTGCTGCCAGAGGATGAAGCAGAGCGAGAGCGCCTCCTGCAGGACATAATATCAACAACACAGTGACAAAAGAGTCCTCTGCGTGGTACACACAAATAAAACTGAAATGAATGCGATAAGAGTTGAATATGGGATGTAGGATTGAACGCTGACCTTCGGACAGGGGAGCGTCTGTGTCTGTGTCTGGAGCCTGTGGGACCACGTCGAGGAGGACTCCTTCGACGAGGAGACATCCTCCTCCTTGGACTTGGCCTTCTTCGAGGGGAGTACGATCTGACAGGACAGAGAACGTTTTGAAACTCTTGTTCAGAACATAGACTGGAGGACATCATTTGAATACGATATAATTAATGTCAGAAATTACCTGGAGCGAGAACGTCGTCTGCGAGTACGGGAATGAGAGCGGGAGCGGTGATGAGGTCTTTCCCGTCTGCTTTCCTTCTCCCTGGACCTGGGTCTTTCCTCTTTCTTCGGAATTTTTTCTGGGGAGGGTTCTTTCACCTCTGTCACAGAATCTGCTTTCACCACCTCCACAACCGTGTCACTGCAGACCACAAACACAAGTTTAGATTCCACATTTTCCCAGTAATGTCACAACTGACATCTAAAGGACATCAAGGGCTTACAAAGAGATTCACGAAAAGGATTGAATGTTTGTAGCTCAGAACATGATCCACATACCAAGTGGAAGAAGCCTCCTGGACCACTGGTTCTGGCATCGACCTGCCTGAAGTATCTGGCTCAACAAGCTGCTCCACAGGCTTCACGGGGAGCTGCATCAGAGGGGGAGGGGGTGAGGCACCACCGACAGGACTGGGTTTGCGCCGTGGGGAGCGCGAGGGGCTGGGTTTTCTGTCACGCTTCACTGGTGACCTTCGTCGTGGTGATGGTGACCTTGTCTTCCGCCTCGGAAGAAAATACAAATTTGGAATATATCTCTATTTCTGTCAGACACATAAATGCAACACATTTCAATCTTGTGAAGTATTTTTACCTTCTTGGACTCTTGGACTGAGCCCTCTCTCTGGTTTCTTTCTCCTTCTTATCATCGTCCACCTTCTTCAAGGAATCCAACTTCTCCTGTTCAATCTGTCAAAAACAGAGAATGAGGGCTTGAACAGCCATTTTCACAGTTTGCTCACGCTATGGCCATTCCATTTCATTAAAACACAACTCAAAGAACAGATATCATATGTATGTTGAGTTCTGACCTGTCTCTGTTTGATCTCCTCTTTCTTCTGTTCAAGAAAAGCAGAGGGGATACCGGCGATGTTATCCTGGGCACTCAGCAGCAGTGGCCACAGATCCTTCATGAACTCCCGGGCGTTCCTCCCGTTCAGGAAGCCAGTCAGGTTGATCTGCATCATCTTGCTGTCTGGGTGCTGCAACACACACGAAGAGGGGAGAGAAAAGACAATACAGGCATTGAAATGATGGAGAGCATCAATCAGGGGAAAGCAGGCTCCCACATACAGGGCTTGCTACCTTCTACTCCTTAACAAACTAGACGTATGATTATGTAGTTTTACATATTCAAAATATGTTAAGATACTGACTACAATATTCAATATCCCTTGTCCCATTACTGGACTATAAAAACAAAGCTATGATGGAATTAAAATTGTACTCACAAACTCATCAAACTGAGAATGCGAGCTAGCTGAGGGGAGACAAATCTAGTGATATAGAAAATGCATGCAGTACTGCTGTTACGTTCAAATCACATGTTTTATCATTACAAGTGTCACATCTTACAAAATACTTACATTTGGTTTCCACAATGCAATCCCCACTTTACATTTGTGTGTTCCTACCCACCCACTGTCCTCTGGTCTCCCCCCAGTCTACACTCTAAACAAATAGCCACAATACAGAGTGCATTAAAACCCAACACTGCCAAGTACAGTTCCGGTGTCTTCAGTGAGTCCCGTGGGATCAGTGGGCACGAAGCTCCCTTGGCTTGCTTCCGCCTCCCTACAGCTTGAGACTCAACCACCTTGAGCTTAATGTTATATCATTTATCTAAATTGCAAGAGACGAACAAGCAATAATGAGTACACAGTCACATAAAAAGGAAGCTTTATTTCAATAGCTGATTATGTAGAATAACTATGAGATAGACTATTCTCAAATTCAATTAACCATTCTTACCATTATCCAGTAGAACCATTTAAACTTAGCTTCAACAGCCCAAACCCACCCACCCAAAAAAGCCATGAAAAACAAAGGGCAAAAATATATTCAAAATCATTTTCATACATGTAGTTTTAGCATATCAACAGATTGAAAGTAATTGGTGAGGCTTAGGAGCATCTGTATCATCTAATCATTACTCTAACCTTTGGTAAACTAGATTAAAAACATACTTACTTCAAAATGAAATATATACACATCAGAGAGCCTCAGCATATTAGGTCTACTGACAAGAAGGACTTTAACAAGGTCAGAATGTGGTCAATGCAGAAATTACGGTAACACCAAGAGGGTAATTATTAACGATAGAAGATGAAAGACTTAAAGTCTACGTATCAGTTTGGGTTTTGTTGTCCTCCAGTGTTTACTTGACACAGTGACGCAGAGATGCGATAGTGGCATCTTTGCGTCACAGTTCCAAGTGTGGTTAAATGTAACAGAGGACGCTTCTGACCAGCTTGGTGTCAAGACAATTACTTTTTTCTTTAAGAATATAAAGAAGATCCATTAGTATTGGTCTAAGTCTGTTGAACATTGTTGAAGATCCACTAGAGTTGGTATCAGTCTGTTGAACATTGTTAAATCCTTCCTGTTGTCAGTATATGAGTCCAGTTACATTTACATTGCTCTCTGGAGTTAAATGCAAAGAATATGATCATGAAATAGCTCAAGTATGTCTTTACTGACATGATATACGTGACCCCTGCATATAACTCACCTCAAAACACAAACTGCATCATGAAGGGAGAGTTGGGCTCAGTGACTTTGGGCTCAGGAGAGAGCTAATTAGGTGTTGGTGCTATACTTCTGATGCAAGGTATAACATCCATATTGGTTCAGGCCTTTTAAATCATAAATCACATCATCATTAGAAGACTGCTAAATCAAGGCACTTTGTCACATAACAGCAAAACATGGTTATGTCATCAAATATGAGTTTGATACCAATTGTTACTGTAGCCATTCACTTTCAATTTGAGTATGATGTGCAAACATTTGATTTTATCTCTTCTTATTGACTAGGCAATGCCCTCCAATACATGACAGTTTAGAAATTGACAAAACAACACACAATTGCAGACATTACCTTTTCCTCAAGCTGGTTAAATATGAACTCTATGACGACATCGTCCTCGAACCCCAGGATCTCCGTCACTCGCTGGGTGATCCAGGGTTTGATAACCTCCAGGTTCACTTTGGTCATGTCCACCTGACAGTGACACAAAAACAAAAGCAAGAATAAACACAAACATTCAACATTGAAATGAATGACATTATGGGCGACCTCATACCTTCTTGTCCAAACATTCTGCAAATTTTAGCTGCTTCAGCAGTTTCTTGTGCTTGTTGCTGAAACGGTTGTCTTGCTCCGCACTTGTGCCCTGGGGGACATTAGATATCAGTTACATTAGCTTGATACGCAGAACAGAATATTGTCCGAGTTAACAGTCGACTTAATAGTCAAACTAGGTATGGATAGACAGTGTGGTGGCCATTCTGACGGGAAACACTGAGACAACTATGTTTTGTTAAGTCATGCTGATGTTGCCTTTTAATACACATTCAAGCTCAAATCTTCTCAATATCACCAATGAAGCGAAACTGCTCGTTCTCAATGTTGGTGGACAGCCACCTACATCCGCATTTTCACCCTGATGACCATTGTTCTTCTTGGTAGTATCCCTGAATTGCACTTTGAAGACAGTCCCTTGGCACTAGTTTAACTGGAGGATGCATGTCAGCGCATGTTATTTCCTGAGACTGAAAGCGGGTTATGGGTCAACGGTTGCACATACTTATCCATCTTACATCTTTTTACAGAGAGCCCTCATTTAGTTTTACCGTCTGCAAAATGTTTGAACAACTGCTGATCTATTGATCTGCAAAGTCTGAAAGTATGATTACTTTTCTAACTTCAACTAAATTTAATGTGGTACAACAATGCTAAGTAATTATTCATACGGGTGACCAAACATTCGCAATTTGGGTTTAGGCGCTGATACGAGTTAGCTAACTCTCGTTCAGCTAACATGTAGCCTACTTAATCCTCAACCGGAAATTGATATGCTAGCGCTAGCCAAAGTCCGGCGGCTATTCTGACTCCAAAACACGGGGGCAACACTGCTTTATTATAAACTATGTGGTAGTTGCTGCTACGTATTTATGTTCACATGTTCTTGTTACATGGGTAAAGCAGTAGTCGTGACGAGCCCGTTGAGACACAGGGGATGCGCCGCACGGGCGCCATATTAAGCTAAGGCAGGCTGTTTAGCAGCTAGCTAGCTAGCAAGGTTGACTCGTCCTATTTCCTGCAAATGTGACTTCCTTCGCACTAACGTGGAAATGCCGTAGCGCCTGTCCACCGTTACGATTCACAATGTTATACGTTGCTGAAACACAATTTCAATCGAGACGCGCATTTCATTCTAGGAGTCGACTGGTTGGAACACAACGGTTAGCGAAACCCGAGACAGAAACCAGTTGATAGACGAAGCCTCGACTTGTTCGGCTCTGCACCCAACACATGTGGTTCCTGTATGTCATAAACAAACAATTGAGTAAAATGAAATTCATCTCATGATACACAAGACGGCGACAAACGAGGACACTGAACTTACGCGGAAGAATCCCGCGTCCATTATTGGAGAAAATGAATAACAAGCGCCGCAGCCAGAAAGAGACGTGTGTTTGTAGAGCCGAATGGAGATAGCGCCCCTGCAGGAAACAGCAAATACTGCTTGTACTGTAATGACAGCAGAGGGGGAGGATCATATGTTGCCTACATCTGCTTATGGATTAAAGGGGGCCTATGATGGCAATTGAAGAGGCTCTCTATCTATTCTTTGGCCTCTGTTGTGATGAGGAATGGTGTTTTCAATCTGAAAAACAACCTAGATTTTCCAAACAAGCCCTTATAAAAACCCAAAATATCCTCCTTGTGTAAAACTCGCTGCCCCCCCCCCCCCCCCCCCCCCCCCCCCCCCCCCCCCCCCCATTATCCCCTCCTGAAAGCCCACTATCTCCTGATTGGCTAGCCACTAGGAGTCCTCCGGTTGGTTGAAAGACATTTTTAGTCCCGCTTTCGGATCGGCATCTCAGTTAGTAAACCAACAAGCAAGTCACTCCCGTGACCACCGTCTTCCACAAACAGCCATAAACAAAGGATGGAACAGTAACATGAACGGCGCCGTCTTCAGGAACACACCCGGACATGTTGGTGACGTCATTTGATCCGTAACCGTCCCGCGGAGCGGAGCGACGTTCACGACCTCCGAATACAACAGAAGCATCATGTCTGTCTCTGTGCTGGCCGGCTCACTCGCCTGAGTTGTTCTCTGATAGGGTCCCTGTTTGATTGGCCTCCTCTACTGCAGGAACATGTGCCCAATGAGAGAGCACCGACCCCAGTGACGTCACTGGAGTCGGGTGTTGAGAGGAGCGGACTTTGCTGCTCCTGCTGAAGCTGCCAGCCTCTTTGTTAAATCACTCAAACATGCCTTTAGGTCATTTTATGATGGTTTGACCAGTTGTTTGGTGATACTTCTACACTACAACAGTGTGTAACTCCAAAAGTGAGGAAAACCATAATAAGTCCCCTTTAAATTCAATTAAATTAAACCAAAATATGACAGGATCTTTTTGGAAATGACCATTTTTGATTGTGTAACAATGCATGTGTTGGATTTGTTTGTCCATAAGAATGTGATGTTGAGTGATGTATATGACAATGATGAAATACATTAAAAGATGATAACATTAATGATAATAATAATAATGCTAAGTACTAGAACTTCAAAAATACATCCACCATAATCAAACTTTAACTTGCACAAACGTTTGTGCATTTTATGAACAGAATACAATATGTGATATTAGCAAAAATATACTACACTACTATAATATACACTCATGTACCAGCACCTGATAATTGCAACCATCATAATCAGTATTTCTGTTTACATGCAGAATACATGGGATTGAGAAATATAGAATAAACACTGCTGTTTGAGTAAATAACATTTTTTTTTATTGTTCAAAGTCTGATTCAAACAATACTGCATTTTAGACAAAGTTTTCCAAAGGAGATCCACAGTAGCTACAAGGCCTTGTCTGTTATTGGTGGTTATTCATTACCAAAATCACACTGGGTCAAATAATGCTTCCAGTCAGATGCCAAAGCAAAGGTATAGTGAGAGGGGAGCAGGAGGGGGGAAGTGTGTGATTTCCACTCGATAAGACTTTTCATTATAAAAGACTGTTTGTGTAAAACAGTCAGAATACATCATGTGTCAAAACAGTCCAGAGTTAACTCAGCCAACCGTTCCAGATGATCCTGGAACTAACGTGTATGACAGGTCTGCTACTTTCACCGTGACACTGGTCCATTTTGTTTTCCACACACATCGAACAGACTGTCGTGTGCTCGCATGTGTCATTTCCTGTCACACCCGTGTGATGCTCGCGTCGTGATAACAAGTAAATACAACAAAGATGGAAAGAAAGTCTGACAGTATATTCCCTGAAAAAGACTGAAGTGTGTGTGTGTGTCTCACCCTCCACTCTTTACTGACGGAGAGTTTTCACAAAAAGCCTGTGCTGGGTCATGGTCCAGAGAAACACAGGAGGGGTGTGTGACAGCGTTCTGACGGTGAGATGAGCGATATTATATGTGCTGCGGGCGACAGGCAGGCGCTAGGAAAAGTCAAGGTGCGGGTCCGGGGTCAGTCTCTGCGCACCAGGTTCTGCTAGCTGACCGGCAAACCCTCGTTGGACCTCTTGTTTCGAATGGAGCGCAGCATGTCGGACACCAGCTCCTCCAGGCCGAACGCCGGTGCCCAGCCCCAGTCCCGGCGGGCGTTGGTGTCGTCAAACCTCACGGGCCAGCTGTCTGCTGCAAAGTGAGAAAATGAGCCACATTAGAGTCAATAAGAAAAATAGAAGTCGATAGATGATGAATAACATTGGGGTAAAAAATCATCTGGCCCCAGGGGCTGATCTATGAGGAGGGGGGGGGGGGGGGGGGGGGGGGCACAGGCCCCAGGGGATATCTAATGCTAACTTGTCTGTACTTTCTTATCATATTAACAATAAAATAACATGTTTTTTTTTTTTTTTTAAATGTCTAATCTACTTTTTTTTTTTGAAACATTCAATGTGTGCCTCACACCTCTTGAAACGGATGGTGGTGATGTTGTTGATGACATTGTCATGCGTGAATCATCTTTGTACGCGGACTGTGCTCAGCACAGGAAGCACGATTTATTAACATTGACCTGTATGTGACCTGCGGTCGGGTCAATTCCACTGTGGCACGGTGGCAATCGGAGATGTGCATCATGGGAAGACGGGTGTCGGGTCGCAGGTAGCACTCATGGTGACCCGTGCTGAGAGCGTCATGGAAGATTTGGACCGCGTAGTCTGCAAATTCAGAAATGACCCAGAGTATCAATGAAGTGTTTTTAAATAACCGTTACGCAAAACATCAATCTGTTACTTCCGGAAATATCGGCAGAAGGTGCAGAAGGTTCCAATCTGGCAACCCTGTAATGCCCTTTTTGTACCACTAGAGTGAGTCATGAGCCAAGACAGCGCTTTGTCCACACCGGCTGTCGTTCACTCCCTTCTCACCACTTTTAATACATCACTTCCTTTGAAACAGGAAGTGGCACATTTTGTCTATGTTTATATTGTAAATAAACAAGGCGTTGAGGGTCTGCATGTTTGTTTCTAGGGAATATGCTTGGGAACAATAGCACCATCTGCTGTTGGTAAACGAAACTGCAACATAAGCGTAGCCCCACTAAGTAAAGCAGTACCTGTCGTTCCACCTCCAGGGGGCGTGTTGACCGATATCACACCAGGGTAACGTAGGCAGCGAAAGTCCAGGCCATATTTATGATGGAGATACTGAAAACGATCGACATGAAAACATCACCTTACAATCGCGATGAATGTCACGGAGTTCATTTGTCGAGTGAGCTTTGAAAGTGAATTGACCTCCCCCATCAGTTCTCCGTGCACCTTGGACACGCCATAAATGGTTCGAGGTCGCTGGATGCAAAGGTCGGGGGCGGGGTCACGTGGAGAGGAGGGACCGAACGCTCCGATGGTGCTCGGCACAAAGAGGCGCAGGCAGTTCTCCAGAGCCAAGTCCAGCACGTTATGCAGACCTGGAACGTCCAGCGCCGAGTTCAGATACACGATAGGAATCAGAAAACAAGGGGGTGGTGTCAGGAGCCGACCCCCGCCCACCTGTGATGTTGATCTTGCGGGCCAACGCCACGTTAGCCTCGCCCACGGCACTGAGCAGAGCGCTGTAGTGGACCAACCAGGTGATGCGGTTATTTACAATCAGTTCTCTGAGGTGTCTGTAGTCCAACACGTCGGCGTAAACAAATGGACCTGAGAGGGAAAAAAAAAAGAGGGGGGGGGGGGGGGGGGGGGGGGGGGGGGGGGGGGGGGAGTTTTACAGGTGTGAGGTGATCAGAACACAGCGGGTTGTGAGGGAGCGTCACGTACCATTGGTGAACACATGCGGTGGAGGCTTCTTGATGTCTGACAGGATGACGTTGTCTCGTCCGTACTGTTTTCTGCACGGAAGCATGGCGGTGGTCAAATTTCAAAAATTTAAAGGTGCAGCGCGTGAGGTTTGCTGACGGCTAGTGGTGAAGTCGTATCCATCACCTCACCCTCGCCCTTCGGAGCATGCGGGAGAACCTACGGTAGCTCTCATTCAAACTCAAAAGATTGTTTACTTCCCATCATGTCAATATACATTAATAGGCTCCTTTTAGGGTCATGGAAAAAAAGAAAACATCAGGATGTGATTGTTTTGTGATACTTTCAAAAGTGACCAAAATGACACGGTACGCACTGCACCTTTAAATGCCACGGAAGGCTCAGGGATGTTCTACCCATCTTACCTCAGTAACTGTGCGAGACCCACGCCTAACTGCCCGAGTCCACCTGCACACAGAGACACATGAATCAGTTTGCCTCTGAGAGTGACATCGATGTTTATCGGAGCGCCTGCATGCGTGAGCTGCAGAGAGAGAGAGAGAGAGAGAGAGAGAGAGAGAGAAAACGCATTCACTTGTTCCAAAGCTTTATCATGGGACAAAAATGGGCAGCGGGCTTTTATTCTCGCCCTGCCGCCGCTCATTGGCTCCTTTATGCGAGCAGCTCTGTCTGCATGCTCTCTATTGTGATGAGTCAAAGTGTGGACGTTGCTGCGGCGCTCAGTGAAAACAACGCGGAGAGAAAGAAGCGCGAGTCTGTAGTATTCCACTCCTCCCATTCATGGAGGCACGGCCCTCCACCTTCCCTCCACCTCTGATACACAGCGCTCTGCCTCCTCCAGCCACACACTCTGCTCTGCATCAACATGTCAACAGATGGACACATGAAAAATAGAGATCAATACAGTACTTCACGCTATGGTCTGTGTGTGTGTGTGTGTGTGTGGACACGTACATATGTGTATGCATAGGTATGTGCATATATACACACACGTGTCCTTTTTGTTTTGTTTGTTTGTTTGTTTGCTTGTTGTTCTGCTTGTTGTTCTGCTTGGTTTTGTTTTGTGTTGTTGTTTTGTGCTGTTGTTCTTTTTTCTAATTGAGTCATTTCATTTTATTCGATTCCCTCATTGTTGATTCAAATTTTTTTTGAAACCAATGTGCCCTCTTTTTCTTTGTGTAAAATAAATAAATAAATAAATGAGAAAGCAGCCCTGTGCGCAACATTTGTTTTTCAATCAAAATAAACCGGAAAAAATAAACAAGTCAATAAAATGAAAACGTTGTGTGCATTTTGCAAAGTCATCCCGCGGGCCGGATTGGACCCTGAGGCGGGCCACCTCCAGCCCGCGGGCCCCACGTTTGACAGCCCTGCGTCTAGTCGACCAGCTCTGTACAAAACAATGGGCGGCACAATGGCCGTGGTTTGTAAATCAAACGTCGCCCTGACATAAGAGGCGTAGTGCTCGTACCTGTGATGAGGACCCGGGGGTTCTCCTGGTGAGGCGGGGGCCCGTCGGCCTCCTGGCTGCTCCACCTGCTCATCTGCCGGTGCAGAGAGGTGAAGCCGTGACGGGGCAAACTCCTCACCCTGCTCAGGCAACCCTGGCAAAACATGCCCCGCAGGGTGGCAGCGGGAGCACAGACCTGCACAGCTGGGTGCATGTCCAACCACGCCGCTTTAAAATGAGGAAAACACAACTCGATCCGTCACGTTCAGCTTCGCCAGATGTTGATACATCACTACCAATGGAATCAAAGGGGAACTCTACCTGTGCGCTCTCAAAACCGGAGGACTCTCGATCCCCCCACAGGAACCTGGAGTCAATCCCAAACTCTTCACGACTTCGATTAAAGTTTTCGGAGAGACCACGTGACACCGTGTGAGTTCTCTCGGTTCCCCCGGGGGCTAAATCAGCGGGTGTAGCGGGTCATGCTGGGCCCGTGTGGTTGCTGTGGAGCTTCTGTGTAATCACCTGGGCCGGCGGCTCCTGACTGAACAGGACTACAGTCTCCAGCCTGCAAAGCTGCGAGCGTGCAAACATGCTGACTTGCTGTGCACAGGGATTTGTATTGTGAAGAGTATTTAGCTGAGCTTAACAGGACTGGGAGGTGTGTCATTTACACCGCCTCCCACTACTGATAATATTTATGAGTGAGTATAGGTGTCGGGGGAATCTTTTCCTCCGGTAGAATCCAAGGTTATCATCCATTTTTGTTTTTTAATTTTTTCTCATAAAGGTTTTATAAAAGTGTAAACAAAAAACAAAAAAATACAAAACAATACAACGGTTCATTGAACAACACTCGGTGATCCGCTCAGCACCAGTTTCCCCCACTCCATCACCATGTTCCTGATTTCCTCCTGAGCCTCCTCCAGGTGTCGGTTCTGTTTGGTCCACCTCAGGAAGAAGCCTGCGGGTCAGAGGTGAGCATGACTCAGCACTTACCGACTCTGCAGGGTCCGGATTCAATAGAATGCGGCACACTGGATGTATGATGACGATGTTGACGTATCTATAGGTTTTCCCAAGTGGCGACCGAGTGGGTTGACGGATGAGGCCAATACAGTGACGACTTGCAGTTCACAGGATGGCCACTAGAGGATCTATCCCCATAGACTCCCATGTTAAAATGATCAACTTTACAGGTGAATGAAACATGTACATGTCGTCCCATGACAACTGCATGGCGTTTTTTTTTTTTTTTTAACTTAGATATTTTTTTTTCAGGCTTAAAATGATGCAGAATTAAGGGCGTGGCCTCTTGAGTGACAGCTGGGCCGATCCTGTCACACGCTGCGGCAGGAAAACTGTCCGAACCAATGAAATGGATGCTGGCAAATTGTCACTGATCAAACTAAGATGACAACTAAGACGATAATTCATCAGATGTTTGGATAATGACCATTCATTCCTGAAAGGGGGCAGGGGGGGGCAGCAAAGTCACTAAGAAAGAATGCACTCTAATCTCTATCATTACACCTGCGACATACACGGTTCCTTGGCTTTCACCAACAGCTGGATACGCTGAAATTCAGCGTTTGTCTTTAAGGTGAAGTCATTACCGCCGGAGCCGAGCGCTCGATACACCTGTCGATGGCGGCTCACCTCTCCACAGCTGCAGGGACTGAGGGTGGACGGACGGCCAGATGGCCAGCTCTGTGTGCTCGTGCAGGGGGTTGGAGTGGAGCTCTCTCTCCTGGGGCCTCAGCAGAGCCTGGAACAGACAGTGCGTCTTCTCCTTCACCTCGAGGGAACACCTGCAACGGGCACAGGTGTTACCGGCCGCTGACGCGCAAGCACAGCGAGGGAGGGCACGTGTTGCGCGCGCCACACTGACCTCTGCTGGTCACTGTTGCACAGGAAGGTGCCGTAGTCGGAGGCGTAGGCCTCGGAGGCCAGCCGGAGCAGCAGAGCCTCGGAGAAGCCCAGCGCCAGAGGGAACTGACGCCACAGCTGCCACACACAGTCCAGCAGCAGCAGGAAGAGCGGGGACTCCTGCTGCAGGCGAGCGTGGGAGAAGGCCGAGTGTGCACAGCGCTGCTGGAACGGGTGTCCTGCCTGGGGGTGTGGGG
>JAFBJT010011632.1:67294-99110 GCA_016785325.1 Chascanopsetta lugubris | reverse complement strand
AATTAAGAATAAAGTCAACCGGTTGATCCTGTGAGCAACAGAGGAGGAGGAGGGGGAGGGGGGGTGGGGGTGGCCGCTTGGATCAAATCCTGCACCAATCAGATCTCTCGTGGCCACCTGACTCTCACACGCATCAGATAACGTATCAGACACCATGATTCATCGCTGACTACCGGGCTGCCCTCAAGTGTAGTTCATATCTCATCTTACTGTCTAATCTCGTGCCTCTGTGGTGCGACGCCCGCCTCCATCACCATATCCGAGACAACACCTCCATCTTCTTTTATATGCTTGCAGGAAGATGTTTGCATTGTTTTATTGGCGACTGTGAGACATTTAATTCATCCGGCGCTGTTCTGCAGAAACCACATTAAATGGAGCAAGAAGGGCCCGGAGTGTGGTTGATCTTGTCCAGCCCCCCGAAGCTGGATTTATTAGCGGCCCTCTTTGTTTGCCCTGGTCTGGAAGACAGCTGGCAGCCGCCTATCTATTTGTGGTGAACATCTATTTCATTGTGCGAGGCAGCGAGGCAGCCGGAGGAGGAGCGATTGACATCATCTGGCGGTGCGGGACAGGGATGAGCGATAGTGATGAATATAATGTGTAAATATGAGAGGGAGGAAGACCAAAGGAAGGTTTTGTTATGGTAATGCTGTTATAGGTGCTGATTGAGCGATGATACTGCAGCATCCACACACATGTGAGTGCATGTGTGTGAGTGTGAGCAGCTGAACCAGTGTGGTTGCCGGTGCAGCCTCCTGAAAATAATAATGACCGCTCATCACAGCAGCATCAGTGGGGTTTAAATATGTATGTTATCTCAATCACATCTCACTGGAATCACCAGTATTGCTTATTGTATCGGGTTACTGGGTTCGGTTTAGGGTTCGGTTTAGGGTTCGGTTAAGGGTTCAGGTTTAGGGTTCAGTTTAGGGTTAGGTTTAGGGTTCGGTTAAGGTTTAGGGTTCGGTTTAGGGTTAGGTTTAGGGTTCGGGTTAGGGTTCGGTTTAGATTTAGGGTTTGGTGTAGAGTTCAGTTTAGGGATTCGGTTTAGGTTTAGGGTTCGGTTTAAGGTTTAGGGGTCAGAACGTTGCAGCTAATATCTGACTTTCTTTAGAACGGTTTCAAAGCGGCAAAACAACAGAGATGTCAGAATTAGGCCTTTGCAGGGTTCATGAAGTCCTTTAATCTTTCATTTATTACAATAAGTTAAGAAGATTATTATTCAACGATGGAAAAAACCTGGAGGATTATCCCTTCTAAAGGAACATTCTGGCATGTTTCTCAAACAAGCAGGGTTCTCCCTTCCCTTCAGCGACCTGCCAAACTGGGAACGTCCTTATAAACAAACCTCCCGACAATTAAAGACAAGGGCAACAAGGGAAACGCTCCCGTCCACTCATTTTTGCAGAGATCCAGTGAATATTCAGGGACGCGTTTCCAGTTTTTAGGAGGATTAGTGAGTTACATGCTGGGATCAGCGGAAAGAGGTGATGAATCTGTCAAGACGAGTTCCCAGCTCTAACTCCAATGTTTAGCTAATGATCGCCGACTTAAGCCCAGAAAGAGCTGGGAGAAAGAAGTTGAGGAAATTACTTGTTAGCGCGGTTTTTGATACGTCCAGCACTTTGCATTCACCTACGACCGCTCTTTTAAATCTCCCCATCTAGATGAAAACATTCTCATTCAGCCCCCTTCCCTTTCTTCTTTCTCCTCTCCCGAGTCTAATCTTGTAAGCCATTATTTTTCTATTTCCCCTCTCTGTCACTTTGCATTATTTTTGCTGCTGTAATTCCTATTCGTCCCTTCTGGAATCTTCCTGTCCTGCTTTGTCCCCGGGTCTAATCCGGACTTTCTGCCTGTTTTCAGTCCCCGGTCCCCATTCTCAGCGGGGTTCAGATGGAATAGCCATGCGTGACGCCCCTTCTATGGCAACCACACCTCCACAGGAAGGCAACGGCGACTTTTCGGATGGGCAGAGAAGGCCTTTGAGAAGCTGGCAGCAGAAGTAAATCCCTCTCTAAGGAACAAGGAGAATTAGCAGGGAGCAGTGGACTAGGGATTTAACCCTACCCCTCTCCTTTGAAAGGCGCAGTCAGTCCCACTCCTGCGGCTCGCCACAATCAAACAGAGAAGGAGTGGGGAGGTGGCGGCGGGGAGAGGAGAACACAAACTCCCTGAATGACACAAGCAGTGGATTGTGGAGGAGCCTAATCCCACTTTAATACCTTTCCAAGTTCAGCGCCTCAAGAATGCTCTTTAAAACAACACCACTGTGTGAGCAGTGAAGGTTGACCGAGGGGGGGAGGCACGCCATTCAGCCCGCCCGACATTACCTGATTAGTGTTTTGAGGACCAGGCCAGTGGGCCGGCACGCCAAGCGGAGACAGATGGGGAAGATGTAAATGATGATTTTATATCTGGAGAAACAAATGGACAGGGGGCCGCCGATAAGACTCTGCCAGACTCCGCCGGGATATTAAAGATATCAAAGAAGCTGTCACTGCCAGTGGAATCGGCCTTAAAGTAATTCCGGGTGATCGTTTACGACTTTCTGCCTCTACTTGATCCCGGTGACCCGTCACGCTAAGACCTGTATCCGCCTCAAATCCACTTTCTGGACGTTCAGCTGCTCCGGTAACACGACTCCTGGTGTCGCAGAGCCGGGGCTGATCAGCACCTTAAAGCCACCTGTTTATAGAAGACAGGACCACCAGCATGACCACAACACCACCGCCGGGTCCCTGCTCCCCTCCCCTCCCCCCACACCTGAGCTCACAGTGATGAGACCCTCCTGTGTGGATCAATGAGCGCATCTCAAGCCAAAGGGAACTGTCAATATTTACCCAGGCCTCCTCACAACTGGACTCATAAATGAAAAAAAGCGCCCGCCTCAGCACATTGCCGCCTCTCCCACAGGAATCATTACGTCCCTGGCTTTAATCCTGTGTCCACATACCTGTAATCCCTCGTCTGTCCTTTTCTTCCCTTATCTAACGCTTTTCTCGCCCTCCGCGAGACAGATTATCACACTCGTGACAATACAAAGCTGCGACTTCAGCACATGCACGCGAGAGGAACAACAAAGAGCACGCAGAAGACGACGGAAGCCAACGGAGGCCGGCGGTCATTTGTCTGACGAGCTCTGAGTGCAGCTGGGAGACCTCGCCCTCGCCTCTTCTCCTCCTCTCCTCCTTTTTTCCAGAGAACTATGCGCTCGCCCTTTGAACAGATTATAGGCAACTTAAAGTGTGACAACATCTTAAGCTCTCACCACATGTTGCCAATGATTTCCCTTCTGCGGACATTACATTTAATGCTTCTGCCGTGGTGATAAGCATCAGGAGGACTGGGTGGGATAAAAGAAACCCGGAGGAATCAGAGGGGTGGGGGGTGTGGGGGTGGGGGGGGGAGCGCAGAGCTGCTTACGGCCCTCGATAATCATGCTACATTTAGCAACACGTGCAACACTCTCACCTACTCCCCTCTCACTGTTGAACAACATTCGGAGAAATGCCATAACAATTTGGGGAAAAGAATAGCCAGGGCCTATTATGTCAGCGCATCCCTTCAAAGACAGAGGGGATGAGGATTATCCAGGCAGCAGCTGTAAGCTATTACTTTGAAGATGGTCGCTCTCGGGTTTGGGCAGGAAACCTGTGGCCATGCCAATCATTACTGAGGTGAGAGATGAGGCCTGGGAGGCAGGTCAGGGAGGGAGGGGCCTCCGGGGGCAGGGGAGAGGCCACGTGGAGCCATCGGTCAACTGTGCACGCTCCATATCTACAGCTTTTATTATTACTATATGTTTTTTTCCTTTTATCTGGGACACGGGCAACATGAGGGATCAAACGCAGACATAATAAGATTACGCTGCTTTTACACCAGATGTTGAGGGCTATGATGGAGATTTCTGACAATGGGAACGAGCAGATATTGAAAGGTCCAGTCTGTAAAATCATTTGAAATGATTCTTATTTTATTTTGGCAGTTATGGAATATGAAACCGTTACCCTGGTGCTTTTTATGAGTGCTGGAGGTTTTTTTCTCCTACATGTTTCAAGGTGAAGGGCAGAGTTTTGGGGGTATTTAGCAGAAATACGTCATTTTACCAATAGATGTTACTAAATGCTTCACAGTGGTCCCTTAATGAAGGGCATAAAATATAAAATATTACTGCAGTATATTAGTTTATATTAGCCAAGCAACTGCAAATATAGAATCTTGCCAAACCATGCCAAAAACAATATAACTTAAAGTACTAAAAATCATCAGGCACATTACAACTGACAAGATTTAAACTTGATATTTTGTTCAAATTGAGTAACAAATAATGTCACTTGTTTTATTAGGTATTATAAGTGCAAACTGGTTTTAAATATAAAGCTTATTTCATGTGGAATGATTGGATGAGGTGTCTTTAAACCTGCTTGTTGATTGGATTGATTCAAAGCAAGATTGTAAAATAAACAGTGGAGAGATTAGCATGAAGGTTGTTATGAGGGGTTAGTGCAGGTCAGTCACAAAGGGGCGGGGCCTACTCAGGATCAACATGGATGTTGATGGAAAACAAACGTCTGGCCATCTGAGTGCGTGCAATGTGTTGCAGTTTGATGGAATTCAAGGTGACTGTTGGGCCTGGGTGTAGATGTGCTGTCTGTTCAGTGCTGCTCTTATTTTGAAGTTTTTACGTGAACCTCAAAGAAAAGTTTTAATGCGTGTATTTAATGAGGGGCTCACTTTCAGGTGGATTCTTGTTCTGTTTGTTGTCTGGAATGACAACAAACGGATCTGTCTCCCAGAGGCAGAAGGTCTCCGGCAGCAGCAGCCACTTCCCATGCAGCACGTCGCAGGGACACGCCTCAGCATGAGAACACTGGCTCTTAGCGACTCTACCGAGAGAAGAACATTTGATGCCCAGATGTTTTGGCTGCGCGCGCATGAGCAGAGGCAACAACCCTGCATCATGAAAATTGCTTCGTTATGTTAAAGCCTTGTTGTCCTCCTTTGCAGGTTGGAACAACATCGGCCTAAAAATAGCAAACTGGCTGCTGGTGTTTGATTGCTTACTGGTGATAAAAGTAGACTGCAAATAAAAACAGTCCATGCATTTGCATATTTAAACAAATCCAACGGGGGCCACTTGTGTTCCTCCTCTTTAAGAAGGAGAAACTTTCGGCGTGGACGAGCGGTGTGGTGCAAAATAAAAGTGGCCGTGATAACACTGTGTTCATAAATGATCTCTGGCAGCTGACCTTGTTTCCCGGTATCAGCATTTCTCTTTGGAGCATAGATTCATAGAGAGTAATGAAGCCAAATAAAAAGTGCCATCCCTCTGCTCCCAAGGGCCAGCTCCAGTCAGCTCTAAAAGCTGCTTAATCACCATCTCGTGCTTACTGCATTAGCATAATAATGGCCTTTAAATTGAGGCTCTTTGTTTTTTAATTAAACTCCCAGCAGGTAAAAGTAAAACACATTAACGGGAGATGTGTACACCACTAATGGCCCAAAGGTGCCTTCTTCATCACAGCAGCTTCTGGCCACAGGGTTCTGCTTGTTCCCCGCGCTGAGGCGCAGCGGCGGCTGCCTGCGAGCTCACAGGGGAGGGAGGGGAGGAGGGAGACGGGCTGATTGCACTTGGCACAGCCGAGATAATAGCAGAGACGTGTTCAATGTGTTAGTGTTCGCACATGCACCTGCCTCACATCTCAGAGGGCGCACACTTAGTAAGAGCTGCTGAGCCGAGCTATAGGGAGCGCGTTAAAAGATGCCGGTTACAGTTCGTCCACAGCGTCTCCGGGAACGTCTATCCCCGCCCGTCTGCTATTGTGAAAACAAATATGGCTGCTTCCTTTCTGCAGCAGTGTGAGCTCCCATGTGCTGGAATGCTCCTCAGACAGGTCCTTCAGTCAGACAGGCATCTGAAGGCAGATCTGTGCATAACGCTATACGGCACAGCTGCACAAAGAAATTCTAACCCTCGAGTCGTTATTCAAATGATCTCACTCCAGGGGCGGCGTGTTTCACCGATTACTCAACGTTTCAAATGCAGGTCACAACAAACTTGGTGACAGAGTCTGGAATCATGCAAACGACGAACAAGTATCTTTAAAGGTGCAGTGTGTTAGATTTGGTGACCTCTAGAGGTGAAGTTGCATGTTGTATCCATCACCTCACCCTCACCCTTCTGAACATGCAGGAGAACCTATGGTCGACTTCAGTTGCCCTTGGAACTCAAAAGATGTTTAGTACGTCCACTTTTACTACTGTAAAGACATGGCGGCCTCCATAAAGAGGACCCCTTCCTCTTGTAAATATATATTTATGGGCTCAATTTAGGGTAATGGGAAAAAAAACACGTACGTGATTATAAATTCATGATAAAGTCAGTATGTAATTGTTTTGCAATATTTTTAGAAGAGACAAAAATGACCAAAATCTTATCAGAACCTTTAACCTTGTGTAAAATTTCGGTCACATTTTGTCACTTCTATCTGTAGAAACAGGATTAAAAAACAATTACATACTGACATTTTTACAAATGTATGATCAGGTCAATGTATGACCTTTAATGTATATTCACATTAGGAGTGGGCCCACCCTATGGGAGCTGCCATGTTTTTACAATAGCCCAAAGTGGACATACGAAACATCTTTTGCACTTTAATGACAACCAAGGGCTACCATAGGTCCTCTTGCATGCTTGAAAGGAAAGGGTGAGCTGTTGGATACAACATGCAACTTCACCAATAGATGGCGCCAGATGTTACACACTGTACCTTTAAAACTAAATATATTTGCCAAAGCTGTCTCACAGCAAAAGGTCATTATTTTACTCAGATAAAAAAACAAACCTAAATAGGGTTAATTCTGCATGCTCTTACAAGGCTCTAAGAGAAACCGGCGGTATGCCGAGAACGATCTTGCAGCATCAAGCGACTCGCCGCCTCTCCTCCTTCACATGTATCCGCTAATGAGTCAGTGGGAAAACAGCATGGAAATAATCCTCCCCGCAGCCACACAGGTAGAACAAAGCTGATGGAGTGAAAAGGACAGTGTGTTGGGCAGCTCGAGGAGGCTAAGTACACATCTAAATACAAGAGTAAGCAGGCGCGCACACATGATGCTGTTTGGACAGCTGCTGTTCCTGAGTATGTAAAATGAGTGCAACATCGCATTTAGGCTCAGTTTGGAGAGCTCAGAGCAAACAGAGCCACTGCGTAATAACATCAGTGAGAAATCTATGATGGTGAAGATTTTCTTTATTTATCTATTTATTTTTTTGGCTTCTTTCCTGCATTTTTTCTACCTGTCCCCAAAAGCCCAGATGATCCTTAAACAAATAAATCAAGAGGTTTGTGAATTTTAATGTGCTTTTCTCAGGATGGTTTTTGAAGATGTTTACTGCCGAGCCCCTGACAATCTCCCATTAAAATCTTATACTCAATTTTTAATAGTTCAATATGTGTGTGTTTGTGTGCGTGTGTGTGTGTGTGTGTGTGTGTGTGTGTGTGTGTGTGTGTGTGTGTGTTCGTCCCTTCCAGGCTAATCTGTGTGAGGTGGAGCAGGCTCGGCCTCTTGATGAGCCACAGCGAATGAGCGCCGCCTCTGAAGAGAGTGATGGCTATAATAAGTGTAATGGCTATCACATGTTATAGAGCTACGGTGTGTGTGTTTATAAGTGCCCACAGATACACAGATTTATTTGGGGTTTTCAGTTGTTGTTTTTTTTATTCAAGACGAGTGAATGAATTATTTTAGAGAAATAAAAAAAGAAGCTTGGGTTCTCTCCACTCTGAAAATAAAAGGACTCATCTTACAGATGCAGCGCTGGAATGGTTAAAAAACAACATTTGGATTGGAGGGCTTTATAATTACTATTGACCCAGAGGTTCTGGCTCTAAGAAATAAAACAAACAGTAATATGAGGTGTTCTAAAGCACAAGTCTGCAAATATGCAAAGACGGGGTCTGGCGGAGGGAGCATCATGCTCTGGCTTCTTTTCTCCGGCTCCTAATCTGTGGGCCTACACAATATTAAGACGGCTTTGGAGCCACTTGTGACCCAGCTGTGCACTAATGAAAAATTCCACAGCTCTGTGCCGGGGCCAATGGAGCTTGACCCCTTTCCACCCTGCACCAAGCAATGTCCATCTTGAGGAGTTTACCAGGCCTGAAAGATACTGGATTAATAGATAGAAAAGGAGAAAGAGAGACAATCTGGGAACGACTGGAAAAAAAAGGGCACTTGTGTGCACCCCCCCTCCCCTTTCCTTTCCCTTCCCTTCCCTCTTCTTCTCTTCCTCCAATCTTCAGTATATTGGTGTGGAGTAAAGTGTTTGCCCTGGTTTTAATGGGCAGAGATGATCTCTGATTGTCATTGTGATGGGTGGGAGGAGGGGTGGGGGGATGTTTACTTAACAGAGATTCAGTCTAAGCCCAAAATTAGTTTGGAGGGAGAGAATGTGAGGGAACCAGGAATTAGACGTTGTTCACATGATCTGGATTCACGTGTTTGTGATCTGTGTGTGTGTGTGTGTGTGTGTGTGTGTGTGTGAGTGTGTGTGAGTGTCAGCTCTTATAGAGGCAGATATAGTCCTCAGGCTGGATGAGGATACAGTGATAGAGTACACCACACTCAGATATGTCAATAAGCAAGGCCTGGTTTTCATAAGGATGTATATGTTTTGGTCTCGTCGATCCTTCATTATCTCATCCCCCTTTTTTTCTGTGCATTTATTTATCTAAAGTGAAACATCAGCCGCCCACTCATCTGCTAGCGCCGCTGAACGCTCAGCCACACAGATACATAACCGCGCTGATAACATCTTGGAAAATAGCAAAGAAACTCAGGAGAAAATAGACAAGGAGCGGAGTGAGAATGGAGGCGTTTGTGGAAAAAAATGCACATCATGATATTCATTCGCTGACATTTTTCTGATCTTAAAGGTGCAGTGGGTAAGATTTGGTGGCATCTAGAGGTGAAGTTGCATGTCGTGTGCATCAGGTCACCCCTCTGAGTATAACACAGGAGAACTTAGGGAAGCCTTCAGTTGTCATTAAAACACAAATTGTGTTTAGTGCATCCACTTTGGGCGACTGGAAAAACATGGCGGCCCCCGAGGAGAGGACCCGTTCCTCATGTAAATGTACATTAATGGGCTAATTTCAGGGAAATGGAAAAAAATAAAACATTTAGATGATCATAACTTAATGAAAATGTCAGTCTGTAATTGTTTTGTAATATTTTCAGAAGTGACAAAAAATCTTACACACTGAACCTTTAATTAGATCTGGGAGCAACAGTGGAGGGACACATTGCTCTATAGTGAGGATCAATAGCAAGAACTTCACCCCGTGCGACTTTAAAGAATGAGCAATAATAATCTGAATCGACGCTTTGAAGTTGACACGCACTGTAAGAGATGACTCCACTTTATTATGCTCGAGGGAATAGATTACACATCTACATGAGGGGTGGGAGGGGGACGAGAAATGGAGAAAAAGAAGTGAGTGCAAATAAAGAAATAAATAAACAGGACAGGATGCTTTGAGACCCAGGGGCCTGGGATTAACATTCAGATTAGCATTCAGATCATATATTTGAATTTGTGATCAGCGATCCTCTTCAAAGGGCTAAATCCCCAGATTAGCAGGTGTTATGCTAAAAAGCTGTGTTTTTTTGTCAGGAATGTCGCTACACTAGCCAAACAAATATGTCTTTGAGTGCGAAGGGGCTGGCATGGATGTATGGCCGTAACCATGGCGACTGGCTGGTAGTTAGGAGCCGTGGAGAGGGGCGCAGTGCTGGAATGTGTCAAACAGACAGAGGGGCGCACACACACCGCAGAGCAAACCCAAAACCTGCTGTTTCACTAAAGACCATCGGCCACATTATTGAGACCACCTACAAATACCGGAGGGGTCGAGGAGAGGGACGGGAAGGTCGTCGGGATCTATCATTATTATTATTATGTCTAATTCTTTTTCTCCCTGCCTTTGATTTAAGAGAGTCAGACTCAGGGAGTTCCACATAAAAATGATTCATTCATGTTGGAGGGATAAAAATAAAGATCTACAGCTCTATAAAGCATCACGCTGTGTTCACTAACATTCTATCTGCCATAGGCTCGTCTCCGTGAACTTTAAATGTGAGCGAATAAAGATCAAGACATTTGTAAGATAGAGGAAGAGCAGGCAGATCTCACTGGAATCTAGTTGTTATGTATTTGTGATATTTTGCGATTTATGTGTTATTTGTCATCTTGTGACTCCAAATCCCATAACTGTGTTTCACTACAAATTAAAATGTACTAGCTACATGGTATTAAATGTATATGGGATGAACTCCACCAACATCTTATAAAATAATACTTTTTAAGTCCTATAATTAGTGAAATAAGCCAATAATACTGATACTACTTCTATTGCTATTTGATAACTAATTTATTTGTAAATATTATTTTAAAATAAAATATCGTTTTTACAGTGCATTTTAGAGCAGTGTATTTCCTGCCCTTGTACAGTACAATAGTTATTACAAGTTATAGTCCTAACAATATGAAATAGAATATTAAAAGCAAACAATTAATTATTTTTTTACTGAGCCATATGGATATACATACAGTGAACCATTTATGCTCTTATTAAATGCTTTATTTGTTTGAACCATGACCACTTTCATGTGAAATTCAGCTTAAATATTTATTTTCTTAGATCTGAAATGTAAAGGATACATCTGTGTTTCAGTATTTCTTTTTTAAAATCTTTTTAACACCTGCAATCCATACTGATAACGACATTGTCATTGTTGTTGTCCAAAATGCAGATTCCTCACCTGGTACAAATGAGTGAAACAGAACAATCAATGACTTGTCTGTCATGACTTGCTGCAGCCTGTGTTGTGTATGTGCATGTTTGTGTGTTTAATCTTGAAAGGGAATTTCTCTCTGCATGGTGGAAGCTAATGTTACTGTGAAACTATTCTCTTTGCGTCTTTAAGTATTCAAGCATGCATTTAGCCCCGGGAGGTCTGGCAGAGGAGTTTGTCTGATGCCTCTTTTCTGATTGTTCTCTCTCTGCTCTCCTCTGTCTTTCCCACACACCCACACAAAGACACACACACACACACACACACACACACACACACACACACACACACACACACACACACACACACACACACACACACACACACACACACACACACTGAACATTTGTCTGTCATGTGGTTGGCGGAGTGTAAAATCTCATCTCTCCAGCTGGAAGAGAACAGGTTTGACAAAATTCCCTTTTCTCCACGTGGAGCCTTGAAGGCACAGAATAGAACGGTGATGCATGGCGCGGCACGTCTCGCCGCCGCAAACCGACCCACGGTGGATCTGCATGCACGGCCCCGCGGCGTTTACCTCCCGTCAGCTCGTACCGCAGCCCTTTAGTGACTGCGTTATGACCCCTGGATGAGCACTGACAGCGTCTGTATTCTCTCCCCACTCAATAGACATTGACACTGTGTTGCACTGCGGCGTGCAGAGATACAGGTGCCTCATACATACAAGGTCTGTTTAAATGGCCGCGTCAATCCTCAGGGGACCACGATGCGGCAGCAGCTGTAGTTATGCATATTTGGTTGTGAACAAGGCCGGTGCCCCCGCCGCTCATTGTGCGCACGATATGGATCCTTATTTGTCTTCAGCTGCGGTGACAATGTGTGCCGCCGCAGTGACACCCCTGGTCAGCCCCTCTCAGCCCCCGCAAAAGGTTTGTATTCAGCCACCAATTTTACACTCTCTTTAGGGCCGAGGGTGAGTCTTTGTGTGGCAGGGAGCAGCCCATTCTCCGTGGCCGTCTGAGGAAAGCAGCTGTTTCTATAATGCTGCTGCAGCACTTTATGCCGCAGAATGATAAATGAAGGCGAGGGAGGCAGAGCGGAGGTGCAGCTGAAACACACTGAAACAATGGCATGGAAAGGAGCTACATGGATATGCTCTCTCTCTCCCTCCCTCCCTCCCTCCCTCCCTCCCTCCCTCCCTCTCTCTCTCTCTCTCTCTCTCTCTCTCCCTCTCTCTCTGTGTCTCTGAAGGTTAAATTCCTTGTGCTCACCCATAGCTGGATGTTATGTGTGTGTGTGAGTGGGGGCGTCAAAACAGACTGACACGTCCCACCAGTCCCCATGCCGAACCCAGGGGAAGGAGAGGTTGTGGTGTCTGCCCCCCCGGGACCTGTCGCTCCCCTGTCCTCGGGGCAGTCATCTTCCTCTTCGCCACCAACCTTATGACAGCGCCCCGAGGCCTCATCACTCCTCCACCCCCGCTAACCTCCTCCACGCTCCTCTCTCTCTCCCCGTTGTCCTACCCAGGTGTCTGTCAGAGGGGTGTCTGCTCCACGACTGGTGCAGCCGTCCACAAAAAGCCACCAGCCTTCCAACCCCCTCTCACCCCCTCCCTGCTGAGCCTCCTCCCCATGGCCCGGGGCTCAGTCTTTCATTTTGAAGTGGTGCAGGCCAGCTCTGCACCAGCCTGGGCCCTCAGCCTGCAGCCTGCTCCATTGTTTGGCCTCAGAGAAAGACTATTATTTCAACTCAATTTACTGTGAGTAAACACTGAGTGATAAGGCCCCCTGTCCTATCCCTCACACACACACACACACACACACACACACACACACACACGCACACTCATGCTTCTCTGATCCCTCCCTCCCTCCCTGACCGTGGGCTGTAATATACACTGCCAACAAATCACTGCTCTCAGCCCATTGCTATCACTGGCTTTAGAATGGAGCTTACTAATTCACTTTCCAACACAGATCAGAGGACAGGCCTCATGTGTTTCAGAATATGGCTCCAGCACCGGGCGGCATTTAAAAGGGCTTGTGGCCCGATGGTGGACTGTTATAAATTTCAAACAAGAGCGGCCTAACATCTTTACCCGACCATTCACATGCTAAAGCGGCAATAATCGGATATAAATATTCAGAGATTTAAAGTGCGTGAAACACCGCGGCCACAGTTTATTAAAGTAAAGAATTTTAATCACTCCTGGCATCGGTGATATCAAAGGAGGAGCCGTGCGATGAATGGATGAATCGTCGCCTTGGATCACTTGTGAATAATTTTGTTTCATGCACAATGGACGCAAGGAGAGTGACACACAGCTGCAGGGATGAGACCATGTGTGCAGTAAATAGAGTTTACATCATGCAGCACAGTGAGGACACACATATATACAGTATATGATGCTTTTCCATGTGTATGAGCATCGTTTTGTTTTCCATTGTTTCACCACAGAAAGGCCCCGGATGCCTCTCCAGCCTGAGCCACCGTGCTATGTCTTAATTACACAGAATTATCAGCCGCCTTTAAATAGCAGTCGTTTGCACTGTCTCCGCCTCCCTCGCCTGCTTAATATAATTATTCGGGCGCCTACTTCATCTTAGGCAGAAAGAGGCTGACACAGTCGCACAAACTAATGTGATAAAAGCTTAGCATATCACCGGCCTTGATTCGGGGGATTTTAAAGGTAAGTGTTTATGACAAGGTAATAATGCCTCATGCAAAAGCCCGGCCCTGTAAATTGGTTAGTTAGGGCATGATGGATGAGGGGGAGCCTAACCTTATTTCCAATAGAGCCTCTTGATTTCTAGAGCTGAGGATAATGAATTTGATTTAATTAGACCATCCCTCATCTAATTAAGAGTGGGAGAAATCTGACCCTGTGCGTAGCCTTCAAAGAGACAGATCTTTGAAGAGTATGGACATATCTAAACAAAGACTGCACATTAACTGGGCCTGCAAAGAGGAAAGGGTTCCTCTCTTGTTAAGAGGCGCCAGTGGCGTTGGCAGGGAACGGAACTCCACGCAACAAGCAGGGAAAATGTAATCAATGAAAAAAAATATTGTTATCGTGCAAGATAAAATCAAACTATCGGCTCTGATGAGAAGACGGAACGAGGGAACGGCTATAAAGGTCCAATTAAAGTAGTGATTCATCATCAGATTATTAATGAAGCCGGTGAGGGTCCTCGGTGGTATTGGTAATGGGCTGCTTGGCTGCATTTCCCAAACTCAACCCAATGGGGCCGGACCAGCTCCTCCTTACACTGCCAAGGTAATCTCTTTAAAGGCCAAGCAGCTACAGCCCCTCCAGGTACCCGAAGATGCCCTTTGTGCCTCGCCCCCACCACTACCACCACCACCTGCGGTCCTCCGTGCTCCACCTCACAGGCTTGACAACTCTCATTATGGCTCCAACTTTTCTACACCTCACCTCAGAGAGAGAGAGAGAGAGAGAGAGAGAGAGAGAGAGAGAGAGAGATAGGGGGGGAAACTCTCCCAACTTGATCATTGTGTCAGCCCTGGGTGTTGTATTTGTCATCGTGAGACTAAATGGACGAACTCGCCAGAGTCGGAAAAAAATATAAACAGTTTTGATTCAACTAAATCTCTGATGAAGATGATGAGGATGAAGATGAAAGCAAATAAAATGCCTCAAATCAGCTGTTAGTGCTGCATATGTTTCAAAGCCTCACAATACTTATTATTGACAGTCCATCTCAGTGCTCCTTGTAAGCACACAATACACATCCCCATAGATGCTTAGGTAGCCAACACACTGCAGATCCAATTACCTGTAATACACACTTCAGTTTATCTCACTCCCAGTCATTATCTAAATTGCCGACATATTATTAGGGTACCTGCTTGAGGAGTGTGTGTGTGTGTTTCTCTTTGTCTCCTAATAGGGCCCAAAGGGAGTGTTGTTTGGTGAGTATGCCTCTGCAGGCTGTTAAGGAATGGGGCTTTATAACCCTTTTCCAAAACAGAGGCACACGACTCCTCGCCATTATGCACCAAACACAAAGGCGGAGCGTGTCATGACACGATGAGTGGTGGAATCAGGAGATTAATTATGGGATTGTTGGAGAGAGGAGTCAGAGTGGTCCCTCATTACATTACCCCCGGTTCTCCAGAGGAACCCAATTGACTTCGGAGGCACCGAAGCTCCTCCAAGGAAGATCTGCACTGATTGAGAATGGTGACAAACGCTTGACTTTGCATGGCCCCAATGGTGGAGGAGCTGCAATTTACAATTACACCACTGAGAACGTTTCTATGGTGATTCACAGGAATAGTTGATACCTGTATCCTGAGTTATGGTCCTCATAACCTATAGGCATTTAGATGCAGCGAATCTGGTTTCCATGGTCTGGGTGAAGTCAGAAAATAGAAATTCCAGAAAAACCATGGATAATCCTGGTGCATTTGATTTGAAATGTAGCTGCTTTTAAAAGCACAGCTGTGAATGCCAAAATTCCTCTTAAGATCCGAAAAAATAATATTGCAGAAGCACACGACCTCAGAGCACGTGAGCGCCGCACATATGGTTCTGCCATCGCGGCTCTATCTTTTGTTTTGTTGCTTGCACTTGTTTAATGAGCCGACCATCACGGAGACTGTCATGAGGCCGCTGAGGGGAGGAACTGAAGGCCAATCACACCTCGCATCATTCAAATCCTGTCCGAGACGTGCTCCCGACACTGGCCTGCTCCTCCGAGGGCCATATATGCAATCGCTGAGTAGCTGCGGCTGCAAATGTCTCATCCATAGGGACGCTCGCAAGCAATAACACGCCATATGAGAGACAGACAGCTAGATTGAATAGAGAGACAGCTAGACAGGCAGAGATCAAGTCCAATCCCGCTCCCATCATCTGGCTGCACGCTCACAGGTCAGGCTTAGCTAATCTAATTCCTGGGCTTTCCCACCAAAAAGCCAAGTGCCACTCAGGAGAAGTGCCAGAGAGAAAAGGAGCGGAGACGAGAGGGGATGGGAAGTGGATGTGGAGTGGGCTGGTGGTGCAGGCGGAGGAGGTGGTGGTGTTGGTGGTGGGCTTGAATAATTATAAATCAGAGGAGCTTAACCTTCTGGGGAGTTAATTTGAAGAGCACTGGGGACAGGGGAGTGGGACTCTTTATTTCCCTGGGGTGCCCCTAATGCCATTGTGAGGGAATGGAGAGATCAGGACATGCCGCAATATCGTGTCTGTTAGCGACCATATGACGAGCTGACCCCCAAGAGCCGCTCACACAGCCACACCTGCCGTCATCACAGCTAATTTGTTAAACATATCAATAGCGCTCGGCTGCTCCTTTCTGCGCCACATCGGACCATTGATCCAGCCGCCGCCACCGTTGACTGACAACACCCGACCCCCCACGGCTTCAACCCCCTCCACCGCCCCCTCCATCAGATTTATGGCCTGTTTTATTTTGCAAGAAACATACAAGGAAAAGAAACAGGCCGGACAATAATTAAAGCACAAATAAATCAATCTATTTTATATCCGTTGGGGTTCGGGCAACATTTTCGTGTGTCAATCCACAAATTTATTGCGTCTACTAAAAAGCCTATTTACACAAATAACATTGCTTTGCCTCCACCAGCCAGCCCACATGCACGGTTAAGCAGAGGAGAGACACACGTACGAGCGCGGCAGGACGGGGGGGAAGACAAAGAGGGGATAGAGACGCAAACCCAGGGTTAGATAAATCACAGCGTGCAACAGAAATGATACTCTGCAGCCTCTCGGCTCTGTGAGGGCCCTGAGCTGGAATTCTTTTATTTGGGGCCGGGGGCCCTCTGTCTCAGGACTCTCACCGGGAGAGTCTCCTGTCATGTTTGGAAGCGTGGAGGCTGAGAGATTGGCTGGCTGGCAGAAAGAGTCTGTTGTGTGGCTGTGGCAGCAGCAGCAGCGGTGGCGGCGGCAGCAGCAGCAGCAGCCTATGGCAGCACAGACCTTGACATCTGGATCCAGTTTGCTGAGAGAACACTCAGACAGACCCGACTCTGCCAAGGGGGAATCTCAGCCCTTTGATTCCTCCTCCCCTGGCCTGCTCTAATTGTCATCCCTCATTACTTAGTCAAAGGTGGAAGGATGAATCATAAACTATTATGGAGAAATGACATTTCCTGCTCCGAGAGGAATCCTCCTCCTCGGCCTCCACTCCCCGTCTCATCTCCAGCTGATAAGGACGATGAATCTCACACATGGACGGAACAAGAACATCTCTGTGCTCTCTGCTCGTATAATCAAGACGTAGCCGAGGCGAGTTCTTATGAAAACAATGCGAGAGGGGCGGGGTCAAGGTTGCAGCCGATTCAATGACACATAACAATTAGAGGTGGGGGCTGGGGGGGGGGGGCGCTCACTGCTGACAGGAGCATCCTCACGAAACAATAAGTCCAACGGTAGCAAGAGCAGGACCAAATGGAAGCAAAATGTTTTTGCTGTATATGGAAAATAAATATGGCGGTGATACAGTGAGTCTTGTGATTTATGGCTGATGGAGGCAGAATTAAAGCAGTGTTTAATACGTGTGGAGCATCTACAGAGACTTTTTAAGCGCCAGCTTTCTCACTGTAAATAATCTGATTTGCAAACAGGATAATTGTATTGCTTTTCTCTTACCCAGCCCTCAAACGTACCCTCGCCGCAACTTCTTGCTATCAGCTGGAACCTCTCATTTCAAACAACACACCACCTCAGCTAATTAATCTTCGCACCTCCAATTATACTAATTCCTTCTAATCTATTTGTGCAACATTTGGGGAAGCACCAACATCTGACTCGCAACAAAAGCCAAAACATATACCACAAACCATTATTATTCCTTTGTACGATGCAAAATTAAAGTTGCTGTGTGTACGATTACTGTCATTTTTGTCACTTCTAAAAATTTTACAAAACAATTACATACTGACATTTTCATTAATTGATAATCAACTAAATGTTTGATTTTTTTCCCCATTACCCTTAAATGAGCCATTTAATGTATATTTTCATGAAGAGCGGGTCCTCTCTATGGAGGCTGCCATGAGTTTACAGTTGCAAGTGGACGTATTAAATATCTTTTGAGTATTAATGACAACTGAAGTCTACCATAGGTTCTCCTCCATGCTCAGAAGGGTGAGGGTGAGGTGATGGATACAACATGCAACTTCACCCGGATGTCACCAAATCTTACAAACTGAACCTTCAAATCACAATCAAAGTCAAATCATTGAGATGCAGTAATGAATCAGCAGTTAAGTGGAGCTGATGGTGATGATAGTGATGAGTCACCGGCCCAAGTGGGAACAGTTTCTATTGATATAAAGCAGATCTGCAGCTCCTCCTCTGCCTTTGATGTGTACGCGTATTTGTTTTGGAAACTCACTGGTGTGTGAAAGTGTACATGTGCCGGAGCAAGAGACGTGTCCTGATCATTACCCCAGAAGTGGAATGTGTTCTCTCTCTGCTTTCTATGACACATGACAGCATCTGTCAGTCAATGCCGCAGAACGGCACTGTGGACAGATCACTCAAACCTTTTTAAAGGTGCAGTGTGTAAGATTTGGTGACATGTAGGGGTGAAGTTGCATGTTGTATCCATCACCTGCACCTTCACCCTTCTGAGCATGTAGGAGAACCTATGGTAGACTTCAGTTGTCATGAAAGATTAAAATATGTTTAGCACGTCCACTCTGGGCAACTGGAAAAAACATGGCGGCCCCAAAAGAGAGGACTCGCTCCACATGTATTATCAATATATATTAATGGGGTCGTTTTAGGGTAATGGGAAAAAATTATATATTTAAGTAATTATAAATTCATGAAAATGTCAGCATGTAATTGTTTTGTAATATTTTTAGAAGTGAGAAAAATGACAGAAATCTTACACAATGCACCTTAAAGTTGGCGTTTCATAGCATCGAGCTTCCTCCGGGAACACATTTTGACATTTCAAGTCGACTTCCTGTGCATTTAAAACCAAGCGTCTCAGGAAGATGTATATCAGCTACGTTTCTCTTACACTCCTCTTCTTTTTATAGTGGCCATCATTCACTCAGCGCCACATCCATGAGCCATCTCTCCCTCCAGCTCGACGGTAAGCCTAGCATCAGATTAGGCCGTCTCTGATTACAGCGCTAATTGTGCACGTCCACTTAAGAAGCTGACAGCTTTGGCGAATGAGAAGGCTCGTAGGCCGCGGCGGCGGCACGACACTCATCCATCACGGCCTAACCGATTGCATCCCTCTGAAGGCTCAACACGCTAACACCATTAGCTCTACTGCTGGGCATCTAACTAGCACATCACTCACGCGGCTACATGCTAACAGCATTACGGCTAATGCTGCCCCTCTAACTAACACATCCGTCATAGGGCTAGAGATCCTACGGCTCTGCCGGAACACAGGGAACCATGCACGGCGTCTCTCCCAGACAATCACCCACATTATTTTGCCTCCTGTTACTTTTGTTGCCGCGGCGCTAATGCGCTCGTTTGTCTTTGAAGACGCCACGGAAAGAAAGAAAGTTGTTTTGATTCTGTTTCCCTCTACCAACAACAGATCTGGATGTGCGGGCAGAATTCAGCCAGCCTCTGTGAAGGGAGCTATTCAGATAGGATTATGATTTCATATTTCACAAAGACAGTGCACCACCAGGATGATTTTTAATTAGAACCAGAATCGGCAAAAAAAAAAAAAATAAATAAAAAAAGAATAGAGACAATAAAATGAGGAATGCATTCATCCATGGGATGATTCTCTGGCTTTATTTAAGATCCGTGCCAATGTGCTAACAGCATTAATGAAGTTATAAAGAATTATGAGGGGAAATCAAATTTGCCTCGCCACTTGAGCGCCACTAAAATGCCAAACAATAAACTACCAGATTGCAAATTAGATCAGTAAAAATATCAAACACATTGCGGTGCAGGAAAATCCATAATTGCATTTAGTGCCTGGGCCTCTCCTGGGGGAAGAGACACTAAAGATCATCAGCAGGCTACACGGGAGCCGCTATTGACAGAGCGGTAAAAATCGACAGGCTAACTAAATAAACACTCCAGGCTCCATTAAATATTCAACGACTGAGATTTGACAGTGGAGCGTGCCTGCCTCTCCCCATCGCCTCTGTTGGCTTCTCTCCGCAGCACATCCTCTTGCTGTCTTGCCCCCTCCCTCCCCTGCCTCCCCTCCCCTCCCCTCCCCCCTCCCCTCCCCCCCCCCCCCCCCCCCCCCCCCCCTCCCCTCCCCTCCCTTCCCCTCCACCACCACCAGCTCCACCACCACCTCTCCCCTGTGACTCCTGACAGCAATAAATGATGCGGTGCCTGAGGGCGTTGCTCCAGCGGGAGACCTGCGAGGATAGAGCAGGAGAGCAAAAGAAATAAAGGGGAGACAGCCTATGACCAATGGCCATTAACCAAGGACTGAGACAGGGCCCTATGACATCCACTACTGACACCCCACCCCCTCAGCCCACTCTCTTTTTCTCTCTCTCTCTCAGACACTCTCCACTACAGCCTCCTCTCTCCATTTTCTTCTTTATATTCTAAAACCACAAAAGCCAGAGCGAGAGAGAGAGAGAGAGAGCGAGAGAGAGAGAGAGAGGGAGAGCTCTCACAGAACTGTAGAAAGGTGGTTTCCATTCTGCTAACTCAATCATAATCAAACAGTTTATCCCATGTGGTTGAAATAAAGCTGGGCACCTACACCGAGGTGAAAACCCCACTCCGCCCGTGTGCCATCCCAACTCTGCCGCCGCCTCTTTGACGAGATCATATGCATTCATCTGCCGTGTCGAGCCAGGGCGAGGTTATGCAAATGAGAGATGACAGTGTTATTGTGCGAGGAATATCAATGGAGTAATTACTGTTCCATGTCGGGCTGTTGGCCCTCTCTCCCTCCGCCGCCGCTGCCGCTGCGCCAGGCCAGCGCCGAGCTTCATTTCTCAGCAGCGCTCTCGGGGGACAGATGAGCGGCGTGCTCTGGAGAGCAGAGCTAATAATGGCAGCTCGGATACAGGCAGGGCTTAGACGAGCCCCGGGGTCCTGAGCTGCAGACTGCTAAACGTTGCAGGGGTCTCAGGAGAGCCCCCCAGCAAAGATGAAATGATTAAAAAACCCACCCAACCTGACTGACAAGCTGACCGGCCACCTATAACTCCATGTGCGGCGGGTCAAACCACCAGTGATCACCGCACACACCACCAGCAGGTTACCCTGAAGGACATTAGTGCGCTGCCCCATTATGATTCTCACAGAGACGAAGAGGAGGAGGAGGAGGAGGAGAAGAAGGAGGAATCTAAAACCCCTGATGAGAGAAAAGGATATTCTGACACTTAAACTTTTAGAACTGAAGGGATTTGTACGTCACAAAATAGACTAGAAGAGACAGAGATAGGTAAACACCCAATAATCCTGTAAGTACTTTGCCTCACTGACACCGTGAGTCAGATCATGATGATCTGGTCCGGATTCTTTTTAGCGTCTTTGGCAGCCGTCCAATGAGCAAACTCCTCTGGCATGTAAACTGTCATGGAATTTAAAAGCTCAAATTTGTTGGGCTGTTTAACAAAGCGCTGTGCTCAACGCGCACAAGTGGCGACTGCGTGTTACATGTCATCTTTATCGTCTTTTACACGTGAAGGATTGTCTATAATAAATAAAAGTGGGTTCACCTGATGGGAGGAGAGGCAACCTGAAGAGGGACTTCAAAGGAGGAGAAATGGTACAAAGCCTGGAGCTGTGAATTAACATACCAGGCTGGAGGAATGTTTCTCCCACACACCTTCCACCCGCTGCCACCTAATCACTTTACCTTTCAAAATAAAAGAAACTCAACTGTCTTTGTGCAGTTTAATTAGCAGACGAAAGTGATAGGATATGACCACTGAATTTCACTAAGATATGACAATTGATCAAAAATGACCTGTACGTGCAGGTGATCCCTAACACACTGATAATTATTTCATTCATTTATAGGTTAAAAGGTGCAAGGAAGAGGGGCTACTACACGCGTGTGGTTTTCTATGACCTTGTGAAATTATTGATGACATTATAGAAAAAGAGTTAAAAGTGCAGTGTGTAAGATTTTGGTCACTTTTTTCACCTCTAAATTTTATAAAACAATTGCATCCTGACATTTGTAGGAATTTATAACCATCTGAAGGTTTTATTTTTTCCCATTACCCTTAAGTAAGCCTCATGTATATTTACATGAGGAGCGGGTCCCCTCTGCGGGGGGCCGCCATGATTTTACAGAAGTAAAAGTGGGTGTGCTAAATATCTTCTGAGTTTTAATGACAACTGAAGTCTACCACAGGTTCTCCTGCATGCTCAGGAGGGTGACGGTGAGGTGATGGATACAACATGCAGATTCACCTCTACATGTCACCAAATCTTACACACTGCACCTTTAAATGATATAATAAATAATATTTTCCACATTAAGGGTATTACTCATTATGGATGATAAGCGTTATACAAAAAAAAAAATAGTTTAGGTGACTCCTTGGAGCAGTAATCCAATATATATAATCTACTTACAGCATAATCGTTTTAATACAGAAAGTACAGCTGTTTTAACCTAAACATTAGATATAATCTTATAATCCCCTTAAAATACAACTCCCTGTCTGCACCTTCCCCATATCTGCGTCATGATCTGGGTGCGTCGCCCTTACGAGACAGGGGCCGCATGAAAAAGGAGGTCCATGTGCTGCACTTGTACCTTCGCACTATCCATTTCCAGGTCAGGTGCACCTCTCACACTGTCCAGACACCTCATACGTCACGCAGGCAAAGACCAGCTTATCTCCATACTTATCTCCCCCAGTAATAATTCCCACTTAGGGCCGGATAGCCTGCAGCGGACGAGTGGACAGAGTGGGGAGAGGCAGGCCCAGGTGCTCTCTAACCCCGCTGCTGGGAGGGCGAACGCATGAGGAAGAGTAACTACACACAAAAAATAAAAGTGTAATTCAACTCGCCCTGAGTGAAAAAAACAAAAAACATGATACTGATTGTCGTGTCTGATTTATAATTTGAGCAACGAAACAAACGACAAATGTGGCGATGAGATGGCATTTAACACTCTGACAGTTAGTATCATTATTTCAAATGTAGTCATCAGTGATCATCATCATTAAATTGTATTCAGTGCTATGAAAGAGTCATGGTGGGAACATGGGCCTGTTTTGCATCAAGAAAACATGGCGGAATGCTTCTCTATGTATTTATTCAATTAATAATTCATCTAATTGCGTGAAGTAATTTGAAACAATTCAAGTGTAAAAATACAATAACACATTTTTTGTAATAATGATATGCAATTTCGATTGTTAAAGGTGCAGTGTGTAAGAAGTAGGTGACATCATCTCCATCTCTATTGATTGAAAGCAAATGAAAAATAATTAATCTGATGTTTTTATGATTTGTTATTTGAATTACCCAATAGGGACGGTTTCTTCAAATGGAACCTCTTTGCGGAGTACATCATTTTTGTCTCAACAGTCGGCCATATTGGACAATCTTTCGAGTTTTAACGCCAAGTGAAGGCTGCCATACTTTGCAGCTTCTTGAACACGCCCGAGGTCAAAAAGTGAAACTGATCTATTACCTTTGCCCTGTGTGTGATGTGTTACTGCGGCATGGGTAAAGGTTGGGGTGGCTGGCGGGGAAAGGGGGGGTGGGGGTATGGGGTTGGGGGTTTGGGGGTGGGGGGGCAGTGGTGGTTCAGGGGGCACTTGTGAACATACTCAGCTAAAACAGTCAACTCAATCAGCCGCCGCTGAGTGGACGAGCACCAGAGTACAGAGCCCTAGCTGACACACACACACACACACACACACACACACACACACACACACACACACACACAAGAGCTTCTCCTTTGTAAGATGACTGCCCCCCCAACCCACCCCCCCCCCCACACACACACACACACTCCTTCACCCCCTCCACAACATCCAAAAAAAAATCAGTTTCACCCAGTGTCTCATTTCAGCCCTGAAAGTGAAAAAGTGCCAAAAACAGACACCTAATGTATGTTTGCTAAATGTGAAATGTCTCCCTCTCCTCCTCCTCCACCTCCTCCACCTCCTCCTCTATTGTTCTTTTGCCTTTACAAGCCTGTTTTTTTGGGGGCGTTTTTAACAGCAATAAAAAATGAAAATAAAAAAAACCCGTCTGACAGAGATCTGCCTCTCCCTGACACGGACTCTCAATGTCATAAATCTGGGCCTATGACTAACTGGCTGTTTTGTTTATTATTGCTGTTCCTTTGCTTAATGTCCTTTCAACAGAGCTTTGATCCTGCTAACCTTATGGATTCTCACCATAAACACTTGCCTCCCCGAGACGTTTTTATCGCCCCCCAGGCTCGATGCCAAGCATCTGTGCGGAAGTGCAACGGTAGATAAACTTGCCCGCCGTTAGCAGCGAGGGCAGAGAGGACAACAGAGGCCAGACCCTGCTCCATCACTGGCATCACACATCCCTTCTTTATCTAGTTTCCCTTTGCAACATGTGACTCCCAATGGAGTCACCACAAAGCCTCATCTCTGATGTCATTTTGCACCATAGGAACATCACATTATTCCCTTTCTGGCTTTTACAAAATAAAACAAATGCCCACATTTAATCATCTATATTCCAATAAATGCTATTTCTGACTTTTAGTCATATATCTGGAAACATCTGTACAAAGAACACAGCATCTTGTCATGTCTGAGCGCACATGTAAACACACAATCCGCCCGCAAACACTCCATGGCTGCCAGTGATGTCTCTGTGAGCGGCAGACCACAGGAATTGTTTATCACTGCAGATCACAGTGACTAATCAGAAACAGGCTGTCTCTTCTTGAACCTGAGGTCGAGATGTTTCCTCACCCCCACAAGGAGACACCAACATGCCACGGCACGACCTGCACAACCACCACCAGCACCTCCTCCTCCACAGCACCTCACCAAAACCAGGTCCCGGCTCCAAATGTGAAACCTGTGATGTTCTGCCATCCCACACTACAAAAGAGAGAGGGGGGGGCAGAACGCTGGGAACCGTGTCTTACCAAAGACAAATGTTCCCTTTGGTTCTGGTTTATTTATCCCGCTCTTAATCTTAATAATTAGCAGATAATGCCATATTCTTTCCACTCCTCGCACTGGCAGCCATGAGTTCATACTTAACTGTATCAAAGACACAGACGAATAATTATGGTAAATAAAAAATAAAGAGCAGCTAGAAAGAAAGAGAGAGAGAAAGAAAGGAAATGTGATGGCTAGGCAAAGTAAGAGTTTCCATTAGCATTTGCCAAAGCACCATTAAATGTTATGGGCACATCAAGGCCCACAAGAGTATGCTGGTCAGCACAGTGGGAGTATGACATCTTACACTGTGCAGGGCCTCATTCTGGACCATGCAGGCGGCTTCAAAAGAACTTAATCGTCAGGAAAAGCCGTCTGCAGGGCCCTAACCACACGACAAAAGCAGCACTCACAACGAGATAAATCTTAAACTGACTCTGCCTCGGGGGGAGAGCGTGAATACCGGCGGTATTACAGTTAGTTCTCTTTGATATAAACAACAACAAGCTGATCACAGCGACTGTGGAGAGGCCGAGCTCCTGCAGGATCCAACCCATGCAGAGCAGTGATGGGGGTGATGGAGCTCTGTTGCCCATGAGGGATGTTTCAGAGCCACTCGGATGCTCGTCTGTGCAACTTTATTACTTCCTTGAAATATCTGTAAAAGAGGAACCGTCGAGTGCAAGAAAACTGTTTGAGGGCTGGGGGTGTAAATCTCTTTTAATGCCGCTGATCCGCGCGTTAGTGCCGCTTCCAGAGAGAGCAGCTCGCCGTCTCTCCGCCTCCCCGATGGTTCCCTCATTACGCATCGTCAAAGAGAAACGGCCACCTTTTCACTTCGCCTCCTCAGATATTGCAAACTATAAGCGCTTTCCTAAGTTATAACTGCGTCTGCCAAGAGGCTGTCGCCTATACTTAGTTCCTCTCAGCACTTCTACGTCTGTGGCGGCTGATAAAGAGAAGCCAAAGCTGTGACACAAAGCTGTTGTAGTATGAAACCGATGTGGATATCGGTGACACCACAAGAACATGGAGCAGAGCTACTGTGTGATTCATGCTCCTCTTCACCGCTGCTCCTTTTGATGAAGAGCTAAATGTTTGTTTTCCGTCTTCCTGAGCGTTTCTCACAGACTCTGTCTCTCCCCCAGGTTAGAGTCGGGTCCTGGTGGGATGTTTTTGTGTGGAGAGGCCACCTCTCTTTCTTATCTTCCTGTCATCTCTGTGGGACGGCAGGGCACGACTCCTTCTCTGGCTCCAGAACCACAGGCTTCCACCAGGACACCGAAACCGCCGCTACACACACACACACACACACACACACACACACACACACAGACACACACACACACAGACACACACACACACACTGGCCGTGCTCTCTGTTTAGGGTGTGTCGGGGCTTATTAGGACCAGAACGTGTGAATAAAACCAGCGCTGGGTGACGCACTATTGGCAAAATATGTTTTAATGGTTTGTTTCGCTTGGTTTAAGTGGCTGTACCACATGAGGCAGAGGCAGCCTCAGAGAACACTGAGTGAGTCATGAGGAAAGATGTGAATTGTGTGTTTTTGAGGGGCAGTTTACAGTGTATTTGTAAATAAACCACATCCTCCGAGACAGATACAATGAATGGTACGTAACTCATGTATACTATATGGGAAGGAGGCTTCACATTTTATCCCATTTTGGTGCAGTGTGTAAGATGTTGGTCATTTTTGTTACTTCTACAAATAGAAAGAAACAATTACATCAGTATTTTCATGAATTTAAAATCTTGTAATTTGTTTTCCCATTACCCAAAAATGAGCCCATTAATGTGTATTTACACGAGGAGGGAGGTCCTTTCTATGGAGGCCGCCATGTTTTTTCAGAAGTAAAAGTGGACGTAGTGGAGTTTTAATGACAGGGTGAGGGTGAGGTGATGGATACAACACACAACTTCACCTCTAGAGGTCATCAAATCTTACACACTGTACCTACCTTTGAATGTAATTGTGAGGATATTCGAGTAAATCTTACACTGATGTGTAATGTATTATAGATAGTATCTGTATTATAGATATGACAGTTAGCATCATGTTTTCGCTGTTTACTATCAATATTGAGATCATTGTTCACTGAGCTGTAAATTCAGTGTCAGTTAGCTTAAATGATTTTCTTTGAGCTTAATAAATACTGCCTAATATCATGAGCCCAGAATTAGTCATTGGTGATTCTCAGGTGACTATTTACACAAACAAATGCTACCAATGTTATAATACAAGGTTTAGCTATGGCCTGGACAAAAGTTGAATTGGTTAGGATGAAGAAATTAAAAATCCTTGTTGATGTAGTTAAAGTCCTGTATGTGTGGCCGACACAACATCCTCTTCCCTATACTCACTTTGTTACTGCCATTACCACTATGGCCACTGGGGGGCTTTGTGACATGAACATAAACGTGTTGTTTCAGGGCCCTCCATGAAAAGATGCTGTCGCCCGCACACACACACACACTCACACACACACACACACACACACACACACACACCGCCGGAGGTTGGCTAATAGTAAAAACGTAACTATGTCTCGTAATAATCTGTTTGCACAAATGACCTGTAGGCTTGTTTTTAACGGTGGGACGGTGTCATTTTTCCACATATGGCAGCTGAACTGCAGCAGAGGGTTAGAAATCACTGCTTTAACACAACCCTGTAAACGATTTCCTATCCATTGTTTTGACCTTTGGTTCCCCCCCTGACCTTATAATTACTGAGTGTCTGAAAATAGAAGCTATTAACAGGGGATTAAATATTCCTTTGTATGAGCTGTGGTGAGGCTAAAGGCTACAATGAAACCATGAATGGCAGCGTGTGTGTTGATAGTACCTCACATAGACATACTTGTGGGCGACAAGGAAAACATACGTGAGGCAGGAGGGCTGCATGCAGCTCAGAGAATGTTAGTGAGGATTATGGTTAATGTACTTATAATATTCTCTGCAAAGGCCCGGCGTGTTTGAAGAGGCAGGAGCTTCTGCCAAGCAACACTAACTTTCATGTTTATGTTGCGGGAATAAAAAAAAAAAATAGAAAAAACCTTTCTCAGTCAAATCTAACCAAAAGGAAAGTGCTGCTTAAATAAAGCGGAACTCTCCGGAGGAGCAGATAGAAATTCCTGCTCTGTCAGAGCCAACGAGGCTGTAAGTGCTGTAATAATTTTTGGAACATGTAAGCCATAAAGAGATGCTGATGCCAGAGAGCACGGCGTGACCCCACCGACCTTGCGCCTGCTGCCTGGCTTCTGGTTAGTGTAAGCAGCATCCAGCTGAAAGCTACCAGAGGCCTTCATGTGTGTATGTGATGTTTCCAAGGAGAGATGGACCAATTAATCTGATTATAGTCGCAAATCCCCCAACATGTGTAGGCCTGTCTGCGACCATGTGCGCTGCAGATGTGTGTGTCCATGTGTGTGTAAGCATGTATGTACCTGTGTGTGTGTGTGTATGTGTATCTGATAATGCGATCCACAGACAGAGCAGCGGCTCCATGTACAGAATCAGCATCCTGGCAGAAAATATATGACTCGTAAGATTTATAAATATCTTGAGTGACATTTTGCAAACATTAATCAATATGATGAATGGGAACTTTTTTTTTCTTTTCCGCCAGTAAAAAAAAAAAAAAAAAGAAGCTCCTAATGCAACTGAGAGTGTATGCAAATACATGATGTGGTCGAGTGGTTGTGACTTGGAAGTCGGAGAACGACAGTTAAAAGTACCTGAAATGAAATACTGGGCGAAATAGTAAACCGTCTGTCAGAGCTTTTGCGGTCTGTTTAAAAACACAACACTCGAGCACTTAAAGGGTTTTTAAACAAGCCCTTGCTTCACTGGCGCGGCCATGAATATGCCTTTTCTGAGGGCGATCCTCTCAGTCGCAGCTCGCCGTATGTTTGCGCCACCGACGGCAGCGGCCATCGCCGAGGGGCGGTGAGGAAGTGGAACGAGGAGCTGACAGACAGGGCCCGATACTGCACTTCCACCACAGGCCAATCCCCAGCTAACCCCTGTGCTGACAGCCAGGATGTAGCACTCATCCACAGGCCACAGCTCACGCTCTGGGGCCCAGGAAAAGGAAAGTAACGAGAGCAGGGAGTGGGCCGCTCGGCCGATGATAGAGAGGTGGTGGGGGCGGGTGGGGGGGTCAGCGGGGGACTGGTGGTTTGGGTGGCATGCAGCACGACCCACAGGAGAATCCACAGACTGTGTCGCCTGCCAACTGCATGTCCAACGCTTGGCCGAGTGACAGACCCGCTGCACACACGCCAGTCGGGCACACTGCGCACACAAACACATTCAAGCAGGAATGCAACATTTTTTTATTAAATGTAAAGTAAAGCTGCGATGTTTAAGATAGCGTGAGATAAACACGCTGCAAAAACACAGACATGAAGACACCGCAAACACTTACAGTGGCATTTTTCCTAAACCCAGATTTTCTGGTTACTTTGCAGATTAGAGTTTCTGAGTGAAACTGCCCAACGTAGACACAACAGATCGCGGCCTCATTGTGTTTTCTCTGGCACGCTGACATCAGTGACAGTAGAGCTCAGGCGAACCATCCATCTAGAAAAGTACGCAGACAGAACTCCGGCGTTCGGAAAGTTCGGTGTAATTGATAACATGACCTCATCAAAACTCCAGCTCGGTGACTGTTGTTGCGAGACTCAAACTGCGGTTCAATAAATAATACAGTCCTGGTCAGGGCTGCGCAGAAGCACAGCCGAGTGATGGAGGTTGAGAGGCCAGCGGTGACCCCGGCGTCCCGCTGCGCCGGGGCTCCGCGCTAGAGCCGGAGCTGTCTCTCCAGCTGGGATCACAACACAGAGCTGCATCTCTGGTTTCAGAGCACGACTCTGGCCTGAGGCTGGAACGGCGCACCCCTGTGAGGCTAAGGCCTGCGGGGCTAACGTTTAGGCAGACACTCACCCAGGGGGTCGGTCCACCCACCTACTCTCAGGAGGAGGCAGCGACAAGCACACAGGCTGAAGACTGATTAAAGCTGCCTGCAACCACAGCTTTGCTTTTTTTAACTGCTGAGTTTGGGTTTTGCATTAAGCCTAAGTCGGCTGCAGCCATCTCTGTTCACTGGGGTTTCCATTGAGCTGGCACCAGGGGCAGACCTGTGCATAAATAATGTTCTATGAGCCCACGAGGGCGAATCAAACAATGCCGCAGTCTGCAGGAGAGGATTTAGACGAATGGCACAAACAACTCGGCTTTCACCTGGAGCAACGCATTTTTCTTATCAGGACAACTGAATAAGAAATCTGCACCTAGAGAGCACTATGAAATCACACATGCACACGGAGAACACACTTTGAAAAATCTCTATATTCTGTCCCCCTATCCATCCCTCTCATAGGCACCAGATCATTTTGCAGCGTGCAGGAGTTGTGGAATTTCCCAAGAAGACGAATTGTAGCAGCTTTCTGGGAAATATTAATATCCAGCCTGCAGAGGGAAGGTAAAGGAAGAGGAGAGAGGGGGAGAGAGAGAGAGAGAGAGAGAGAGAGAGAGAGAGAGAGAGAGGAGAGAGAGAGAGAGAGAGAGAGAGAGAGAGAGAGAGGACTGGGGGTGTGCAGCAGCAAGGGGGGGAGGGGGCGGGGTTACAGACGATCAGTACCATGGTACCTGATGATAAAATGTCTCTTCTATTGGACGCTCTTTTCAAGCTTCCCTGTCTCCTGAGTGACACTGGTGGAGGTGGTGGGTGGAGTGTCAAAGATGGGCAGTTGTCTCCTTCACACACACACACAAACATACACACACGCGCACACACACTCACACACACACACACACACACACACACACACACACACACGCTCCCCTTGTCATCACCGTTGTACTGCAGCTTCTCCACATCTGCCTTTGCCTTATGCTTCTCTTAGCGAAGGGCCCCCCCATCATCTCTGCCTCACTCCCACGTCTCCACTCCCCCATCAGGATCATCCAAATATTTCCCCTCGCTGCTTTTTGAAGCTTCCATGGGTCACGGGACCTCATGCACAAATCATGCTGGCTGGCCCGTGGGGGGGCCGGCCAGAGAGGACGGGGAGTGAGTCAGACACACAGAAACCCAATCTGCACTGTTTTCATACGGCGTTATTTTTCCTGCCAAGACAGCCATCACCAATCAGCGGCGGCTTCTAAACAGCCAGTTCAGGGAGCTCTCGCTGTAGATGCCGGCGCTGGCAGCTGATCTCAACAATTCTCCCCCTTGCCTGCTGCACCAGAGGAGGGGGGACGAGGAGTAAATTCAGAGAGGCTGACAGCCTGCAGTGGTTTAACATGGGGGTTAGCCCCAAATACATAGTCCTGGCTTTATGTTGATGGATGGATAACCAAATCCTTCTTATTGTTTGCAATAAAATATACATGTTTTCACACAGTGACACCAACACTTGCTATGGCGCTGAGTTACGATCTGCTGAAAGAGAGAGAGTGAGAGAGAGAGAGAGAGAGAGAGAGAGAGAGAGACAGAGAGAGAGAGAGACAGAGATCTGACAAATAAAAAAAAAACACTTTTAAAGGTGCAGTGTGTAAGATTTGGTGACATCTAGAGGTGAAGTTGCATGTTGTATCCATCACCTCACCCTCCCTTTCTGAGCGTACAGGGGAGCCTGGTAGACTTCAGTTGTTATTAAAACTCAAAAGATGTTTAGTACGTCCATCTGTGCTACTGTAAAAACATGGCAGCCCCTGTACAGAGGACCCTTCCCTCATGTAAACATACATTAATGGGCTCATTTAAAGGTACTGGGAAAAAAGTATGTATTTAGGTGATTATAAATCCATGGGTGTGTTTTATAATATTTTTTAGAAGTAACAAAAATGTATGAAATCTTACACACTGCTACT
>JAFBJT010011632.1:54865-67179 GCA_016785325.1 Chascanopsetta lugubris | reverse complement strand
CTGACAAAGACAAAAAAAACACTTTTAAAGGTGCAGTGTGTAAGATTTGGTGACATCTAGAGGTGAAGTTGCATGTTGTATCCATCACCTCACCCTCACTTTCTGAGCGTACAGGGGAGCCTGGTAGACTTCAGTTGTTAATAAAACTCAAAAGATGTTTAGTACGTCCATCTGTGCTACTGTAAAAACATGGCAGCCCCTGTGCAGAGGACCCTTCCCTCATGTAAACATACATTAATGGGCTCATTTAAAGGTACTGGGAAAAAAGTATGTATTTAGGTGATTATAAATCCATGGGTGTGTTTTATAATATTTTTTAGAAGTAACAAAAATGTATGAAATCTTACACACTGCAACTTCAAGAAGTTGAAAATAACAAAACCATATTAAAAGGATGGAGTGTGGGCACAGGAGGCTTCAGAAGCCAATGCTGAATTTTCATAACAGAGAATATTGGGCAGGCCCTGCCTCACACCAGGCTGTTAAACAGGACGACGAGCATGCGGGCGTATATATAGGACCCCCCTCTCTCTCCCCTCCTCCCCTCCTCCTCCCTCCCTCCCTCCCCACCTGCAGAGCTCACCGGCTCGGGGTGAGAGGAGATGCTGGGCAGGAATCTGCAAGTGCTGGTTAAAGTAATCACATTGGTCTCACTGCATCTGATCCGCGGTCTAACAGACTTCCAAACAGTTGAATGAGTAAATAAAGTGCCCCAGGGGACTCCCGCCGGAGATGGATTACCACGAGGGTGCACACACAAAAGGGAGCCGAGAACCCCACAACCCGATATGAGCTGCAGACAAAGGGCCCCGGTGCTGGACTTCGACCAGGGAACCGGCAAACTTTATTAATCTCATCCTAGACTCAACCTCCTGCGACTGGAGCCCATGAACTCATAGATGGACACATGCACTGCTGTGACTGTGGGCAGGTACACAGTGTGTGTCTCTCTCTTGAGACACATTGTATTCATGCGTTTCTACATTTCTACTATAGCAACAGAAACCTGGGCGTGTGTGTGTGTGTGTGTGTGTGTGTGTGTGTGAGTGTGTGTGTGCGCCCGCTGGAGTGCATAGACCACATAAGATGAGTCTCATGCTCACTTGGCTGTGGAGGCCCGGTCTGGAGGGGACTAAGGGCCGTGGCATTCTGCAGCCACATCCCACCCCGGTCCCATTCTTCCCTCTTTCTGGGCCTGACACAAATAAAAGGATTAGGAGCCCCTGTTTCCGTCAGACCCTCCATTCAAGACAAAGCTCTGACCAGCTTAGTGTCACACTTAATGATAAAAGTGCAAATCTCTGTCAGTCACTTTGGGCAGGAATACCAGTATTTGGGCTCTAATCTCATTTGATGAAGATTAAAAGGGGTAGAGGAGAAAAAAGAGAAAGACAAAGAAATGCGTTTTGTAGAATCTGCGCTCAAAAACTTGGTAATGGCTGAAATTCAGACACGTGGTGACGAGGACGAGGCGCTGAAATGTGTCTTTAAAATATAGCGAGTGAATGTGAGGCAGTGGAAAGAGCTTGGATTAGAGACAAAGAAAGAAAGGGAGCAGAGAGAGGAAGCAAGTGCACACACACACACACACACACACACACACACACACACACACACACACTCACACACACACACACGCTCGTGTCCACACCCTGGCAAAAACCTTGGGTGTATTTAGACAAACGCACGACTCTGCCCATTCCCATGTAGAGCTAGAATGTGTGATGAGAGTGTGAGAGTAAGCCGTGGGCACACAACAGTCTGAATGCAGCACTTGCCACTATGATGCCAGTCCTCTCTAGTGTATCTGTGAAAAGCCTACGTGTTGGAAAAACATTCCAGAGTGGGATCACATATACACAGTTGGGGCCAGCAGCAGCGGCGGCGGCGGCCATGTCTCAATCTCTCATGTACGTTTGACCAGGCAGCCAGAAGACAGACACACACACACACACACACACACACACACACACACACACACACACACACATACACACACACACACACTCGGGTGTCCAAATGACAGAAAGGCACAAAAGTATCTGAAGTGGAATTGAAAAATACTTCAAGATGCAGTATGTAATATTTGGTGACTTATGAGCCTGCAGGAGAACCCATGGATTTCAGTTGTCATTGGAATTGAAAAAAATGTATGTCCACTCTGGGCTACTGTAAAAACATGGCAGCCCCCATAGAGAGCCCCTGCTCCACACAAAAATACACATTCATGGGCTCATTTAAGGGTAATGGAAAAAATTTAACATTTAGGTAATTATAAATTCATGGAAATATCAGTATGTAAATATTTTTGAAGTGATTAAAATGACCAAAATCTTACACACTGCACCTTTAATAACAACGTTATATCAACACATGAATCACTTCAGCACAGCCACTGTAAATGTCCCCTCTCCTTGATTTGTAATCTGGCAAATTGAAATTGAAAACATTTGCTGGAGTGTTTGTATTTCTCTTTAAGCATGGCTTTTCATAGATTTAGCCAAAATCTAATTTGTAAATTGCATTTAATGGTTTGTGGTGGCCTCGCCTTTTTGTTATGAAGAGTTGTCATGCTATGAAAATAAACCTGAAGGCCCCTGGTAATGAAAATGGCTGCATTGCCGAGGCAAGGGCTTTTCTCTTGCACCATCCCTGATTAGCATTCCCGATTGACTGACATGTCCCACTGGCTGCCTAACAGCCGGCTTTAGGAGATGAGGTTAAATTGTGGCTACCAACAAATTGCATGCTTGAGTTCCTCTGCAGCCCTCCACTATCATGCAGTGTAATGTGAGCACACCAGGCAGATCCTTCTCCTCTCCTGCTCCACAGCATACCCCCCCCCCCCCCCCCCCCCCACCACGCCCCCCCCCCCCCCCACACACACACACACACACACAAAGCCACAGAGACCTCGCTCCACATCCCCTGCCACCAGTCTGGCTTCTAAAGTGGTGATGGGCATTACCGTGGCTGAGCCTCTGTGGCTTCCCAGAGCGTCCTGCAAAGTGCTTTGTGTTCCAACTGCAGCTACACGCACACACACACACACACACACACACACACACACACACCAGTGTGTAGTTAGCTCCCCACCCCCACCAAGGTTTATTTATATGAAAATAAACCTCCGTGAAATCACCTGATTTAATAATGTAACTACTTTCTCTTAGGACTTAGCGACGGTGCCACAGCAGCACTGAACCTTTAATGGAAACGCACTGTAAAATGCATAACGACAGGATTCACATGTTCAAGAGAACATGTAAAACGACACATTTAAATCAAATATTTATCACTCGGAGCCACTTGTGGGAACCGGGAACAAAAGGGGAGACACCGAGACGTTCCTATAGCGATTTCCACGGCGCTGCACCGGCAACTTGCATCTTGAACGGAGATGCAAATAAAAGACACGGTGTCTTTTAATGGCTCCGATAGTAGCACAGAACGAATAGTTAGCAAAGCATGAGATGACAGATGAAGCATCCTCGTATGCTGCTGGGACAGGCCGAGCCATGTTGACATAAAACCCAATACTTCCTTACTGAGGAACGGGGCCAACTTCAGCCAGCTCCTCGCCGAGCACTAAAAATCCCAGCGAGCTGAGGCAATATTATCCGGCTCAGTGTTTCTAACATTAGATTTGTCTCTGTGAAGAAGACGTCTTCTTGTATTTACTGAGGAGCGGCGACTGAAGACACATTTGATCCTTTTTAGAAAATAAGAGTAAGGAGTGCATACACCCACATGTCGAGCTTCAGCAGGACTGAGGACAAACTAGCCGACTGGAATCGACGACATAAAGTACATCCGAGTTCCCCCCCCACCCCCGCCCCCCCCTTTTTTTCTCCTTTCTTCTATTTCATTTTTTGTGCGCATGAGCATTAACCAAGTGCCAGGGCATGCGGGAGTGTCCTGGAGTGAGTAAAAACACACACACGCACACACACACACACACACACACACACACACACACACGCATGGAGTCGGTGAGCTAACAGAAAAACCCAGTCGTCAGCACCTATACGGCACAGACACACACACACACACACACACACACACGCACACACACACACACACACACACACTGCTGCAGCAACGTCCCAAGAACGGCTAATTAAAAAACAACAATTTCACAGGAGGGCACTCCAAACAGTTCTAAAAAGCAGCTCTCAGCACACCGGGGGATCGTCCAGCAGCAGCTACACACCGACCCAGAGACAGGTTCTGGGAGCTCTGCTTTTATGGCTTCATCGCTGCTGCTACTGCTGTTTTTCTCCTCCTCTTGCTGCTCCTACGTACGGCGTGACCTGAATTTCATTTCGCTCACGGCTCACGTGAATCCGGAAATCTGGACGAATCTGCACGCTGGTGTGTTTGGGTTCAAATGATAGATTTCAAAATAAAATTCAGCCTGACTGTAAAACTTTATGGAGCATGGAGGAGGAGCAGCAGCGGCGGCAGCAGCAGGAATCAAAAGTAGTCAGCATGGTGTACACACACTATAGTTAGTTAATGTTATGTTATGTGGATGGAGCCCATGGCAGTTTCTAACAAGGCAGTCCATTACAGGGGTGTTGTCCAACACTTGGAGTGGAGTGATAGGCCTTATTACACGGCTGCTTTCAAAGCATCTGCTGGGTTAAGAGGAAAGGTCCCTCTGGGGGAAAGATCTCCCTCTTTCTAATGATGTATAATTGACCTCCAAACACCAGGGCACAACAAACTCTCTCGGGGTGGTGTAATTCCACTCTGCCTCGTACATACCACCCGTCTCGTTCCAGCTTGTTCCTCCTCTACGGCTACGGCTCCTGTCCAACTGACACCTCTGACGATATAGTCCTTGTTATTGCCTTCTTTTTGAAATGTCCCCTTAAATCTGAATCACGTGAAATCTGAAATTCTCATTCACAAGAACATGTGCAGGGATCATGGTGGAATCAAATATGAGATAAATCCACACACGGTCCAATGCACTGCATGTACTGTATGTAGCAGAATGTGCAAAAATCTGTTGGTGGGAGTTTTAATAACACGGTACACAATTGTTTCTTTCCCCCGTCTGCACATAAACCTGGTCCAAAGGTGTGAAAAAGGACTGGCTGCCAATTCCTTGATTTATTATAGCTAAGTGAGAGCTGATTACGGGGCATGAATCAGTTGCTGTAGGAATGTAATTAGGCGCGTAGACCTCTGTATGGCTCGGAGCTCTCTTCACAGCCCAGAGCCGTTTGTGGGCTGACAAATGCATCTTAAATGGGTGTCATAAAAGTCAAAAAGGTGCCAATTACATCTTTAAGTATCCCATCAATGCAAATGGAATAAACAAAAAAGAAAAGGAGGAATATGTCAGAGTGGGAAATGGGGGGGGCAAGCACAGAGGGATGGATGGAGGGGAATTAAAAGATGTGTGAGTGTGAGAGGGCAGGAGAGCAGCAGGTTGTTGGGTTTGGCCCCGAGAGTTCAGACCTGCCACACCAGCTCTCAGCAAAGACAGAGAGTGAGAGTGAGATAAAATCCCAATATGGAGGCCGAGGAGGAGGAGGAGGAGGAGGAGGAGTGTGATTTGGCAGCAAAACAAACCTGGTCTCTCTCCTTGTGTCTCTCTGCTGTCTTTTTTTGTTGAATTCAAAGAGCGGACAGAGCTAAGTGAGGCATGAGATCCTCTCTCTCTCTCTCTCTCTCTCTTTCTCTTTCTCTCCCTCTCTCGGGCCGGACTGTCTCAGCTTCCAGCCCTGCACCTCTTGAGCCGTGACGCCCTGACTCCGGTCTCCCCTGGTTACTGCTATGAATTTTTCCATTGTTGTCAGTCCACTACACTCTGCACTACACAGAGCCGGATGAATAGCACGCATGGCGATGGATGTAACTCTTTGTTTGCTTGCAAGGTTCCTAGCCGGGAGCCATGATGTGCCCGTAATCGAAGTAGAATTGTTAAAAAGGCCGCACACAAAAAGCTGGAAATTTAGTGACAAGCATGAAAGGCGCTCATGCGATGAGAAACACAGGGACACCCTGGGGTGCTTGCAGGCCCCAACGCCAACCCTCAGCATTGCTACACACTCAGTGTCACCACAGACTCAATACTGTGTCTCTGAGGCTTCATGTGATAACTCACAAATTCAATTTACACTTTCATTCCTCTGCTTTGATGATGGCTGTCACACTCTAAATGTTGTCATGGTTAAAACCTAACAACTGAATTTTATTTTGGTAGTTACTGTTTGGCCTGATTTTGAGTGACACATTTTATTGGAATTTTTCCAAAACAAAACCCCCCAAAAAGGACAAATCTCATAATTCATCATATATTTATATATTTAATATTTGTATTTCATTTTTACTATTCACAAAATAATTTCACATGCAATTATTTTTAAACTAACAATGTTATAAGTGTATTGTACTAATGTAAATGATCAACTATTTATTTCCATTGTGTTGCTGAAATTTTCAATAATGGTTTTGAAAGTATAGTATTATCAAAAAGATAAAATTGTAATTATTGGTGCCTTTAAAAATGGGTGTCAGTGTTGATATTTGTTTGCGTGTGCGCGTGCGTGTGTTAGTCACGCGTGCGCATATGGTTGAACCTTTAATTATTCGTCATTACGCTAAATCCACGTTAACGCGTTTAGCCATTAAGTACAGACAGAATTCCTATGGAGTGAAGGGGCGCAGATTGTTTGTCAGTGAACCGTTAAATTCGTGCAGTGACTCATAAAACAACTACAAAAAATAAGAATTACAAATAAAATAGAAATTGACCTTAATCAAATATATATATTTCAAAAATTATTACTAAGAAAAAAGAAAAAATGTTATTAATGAAATTGTATATGTTGGTTAAAATTGATTCACAAAAATATGCTGATCGTTAATGACTAAAATCTGACTTAGAGTCTAAGATTTTATGCAGAAATTAATGTTTATTTCTCTTCATTATGTGTGAAATTAAAGTGGTGGCTCCATGGAGGAAAACAACGGGGGAAGGCCACAAGCTGCAGCCGAGAAACATGTGCCAGAGTACGGCATAAGAAACGACAGTGAGCCCCTGCACATTCTTGGGCCTGCTTGGATCACATCATACATTTTTCTCTTATTCGACGCGCGTGAGTAATAAAGGCTGATTCTGCACAAACAGAGGTGGAAATGTGGTGGGACACTGCGGATGACAATTACGATACATGGACACTAATGCGTGCGGAGTACAACCACAATGCGCAATAAGGAAACCTATCAGGATCATCTTTATATACATTTTAAAATATATAAATAACTCGCATTATTTAGTTTAATTTCACTTTGACCTGTTACCATACTTTTATTTTGATATTTTATTTTAGATGTATAAATTAAAAATACAAACAACAGGTTGGTTCGTGTAGAAAATCCCCAAGTAAGTGGATGTTTTTTATCTTGTAAATTTGAAATAAGAAAATAAATCAGGTTGAATGACACACACACACACTCTCTCTCTCTCTCTCACACACACACACACACACACAAACACACACACTCAGACACACTGAGGGCCTGCAGCCCAGCCGCAATCATCACACAACAGCAAAACCTCCTATAGTCTCTCTCTTTGAAATCGGTGCAGCAGCAGCAGCAGCAGCAGCAGCAGCAGCAGAGGCACAGAGAGGACAGTGGAGAGGACAGTGGGCAGCACGGATCAGGGTGGGAGTGGGGTGGGTGCTGTGTGAGTGGAGTGGGTGCCGTGCTTACTGTTGGTAGTCGTGCTTGCAGTAAAGTTTCCTCTCCCTGAAGTAACAGCTGGTGGTGAGGGGCTGCTGACACACGGTGCACTGCAAACACTCCTCGTGCCACGACGAGTCGTTGACCCTCATCAGGAAGCGGTCGGAGATGGGCCGCTGACATCCCTCACACACGGACGGATGGTGACAGTCGGAGCCTGCGTGGGACGAGTGGGAGAGTGGAGAGTGAGAAGATATCGAGAATGTAGGCCTGAGCACAGGCCTGTGGACTGCGTGCGTAAAGGAGTCGCCTGGATCCATCACACCGAATATAGCAATAACCTGATTGTGTTGTTATATGAATACTTCCATATCACTCACGTGGATGTCTGAACACCTCCATGACGGCACCGCTGAAATAAAACTACAGTAACCACCTTTGCACGTGCCCTTTAATACAATTAGATGCATTAGGATGAGCTATATCAACAGTAAGTGGCCATGCATGCAGAGATAATGGCATCCATACGTAAAAGGAACAGCCGCGTGTATGTGTGTGACAGTGGTGTGCAATAACAATACATGTAATAATAATAATAATGATGAGGATGAATAAAGGACTCACCGAGCATGACTCCCAGTGTGGCCTGTCCCGATCGCAGCGGGTGATCTTCAATTTTTATGCCGTCCAGCATGATGCAAGTGTCGGACAGTTCTCCCGTGGAGAGGCGCTCCTGCAGTGACACCAGACCTGTTGCAATGTCCATAAGAAGACGGTCAGACGTGACAGGGAGGAGACAACCCACGCAGCCAGAGAGAGAGAGAGCAAAGAGAGAAAGAGAAAGAGAGAGAGAGAGAGAGAGAGAGCGAGAGCGAGAGACTGGGGGTGTTGTTGTTGTTGTTGTTGTTGTTTATGTTTGTCTCATAAACAAATATCTAACACGGCTAACCCTGATCGCCAGACCCGAGAGTGGAGTCTGGTGCCGGCAACAGTTGGTGAGGTGCAGGCGGTGAGCACGCGCCCGGCTCCACGGATCCACGCCGCGTGCAAGTGTCACGCGGGCAAAGTAGTAAAACACCAGTGCGTGGTGGCTGGGAAAGTGCGTGGAAGAGTCGGTCACCTGTTTGCGTGGAAAGCGAGGCAGCTGTGTCTTCTGCTGCTGAGTCCTGCTGGAGCCGAGCGGAGGACAACAATGTCTTCAGCAGCAGGAGGAGGCAGAGTGGAAAAAGCAGGCGCGCACGAGGAAGAGAGCAAAGTTGTCAAACAAATCCACGGATATGGTGAGATGCCTTGCGTGTACGTGGAAGTGTGTGGAGATGTCCCGGGTCTAACTCTTTGGAGGAGCAGAGGCGGATGGGTAGCTGCTGCCTGGCTGTTCTCCTGTCGCTGCAGAAAGTCTGAGATCGAGATTGAGGCGAGTGGATGGATCCTCCCACTCCTCTGCATGCATGGCTACTCTTTTTTTTCTTCCTTCCTCCTCTCATTCCTCCCCATTCACCGCCATTGGGATGCTATTGGAGCAGTGTACAGTGTAGTCCAATAACAACACGCACGCGCGCGCACATGCACAAATAGAGGAGGCAGACAAATGATCAGCTAAACAGCCCTGACCTGACCCCGACAACAACAACAACAACAACAACAAAAAGATACCAATGATGACAACAATCATAACAACACAACAATAATAATTTTCAGTTCTATGTAATTAAATTCGACTTATTATCACAACACTATCCCTGATATAATGTGGAAATAATAAAATAGCTTAAATTGATATTAAAGGGAGATGATAAATAAATGGATTACAACATCTCCCCCAGTCAGATAACACAGTCTTGAGATATGACTGTGTGTGTGTGTGTGTGTGTGTGTTTCCTCTTTTGTGTATTGTCTCTGGTGGAAGCAGCTTTCCTCTTTTCAGCTGATGCACCTGGTGATCAGCAGTGATAACAGAGGCCTGTCCCGCACTCAGCTGATAAACCCACACACCCCCATAAAATAACTATCACATTATAATAACAAGAATATCATCAAAAATATATCAGAAATATTCATAATAAATAGGACTATAAAATGAATGATAATAGTTTCTAGGCATCGTGTGAATTTCTTTTGAAGGATACTCTACTGCTGCAGATCACATTATAAATGAACCCATACTGATCAGTTTGCTGTGATGTGCAGGGTAAAAAAATCCACGCGTGGAAAAATTAATTTAAAAAAAAGATATAGTATTCGTTCGTAATGGATTGTGCATTTTAGATTGAAGGGATTATTTGTTCATATTTCTATGTCACGGCTGCATGTGACAAGGTCGTGTGAAGATGCGGAGGAACACGGTGCTCTGAGGCCGGCCTGTGTGCAGTGACACCGCGGAGTATACGTGCGCGCTGCTCCACTGATTATTATCAGCTGCTTAAAACAACACAGGTCTGAACAATAAGGGCCGGGACAGACACAATAATATAAGACTGGACACATGGAGCACTGAGTCAGACAGACCACCGTGTTCTCATGGTAACGTCATAAAGAAATAGAACGCCCATGACATGTGCTAATACATGAGCGAATTTTCATTTTTTTTTGGAACGTATCAAATAAAATGATAAAGTGAGAGGAGATGGCTGTGTGAATGAAATGAACGACACAATAATATGTATGATTATATATATAAAAGATAATATATATAAAGATAATAATAACAAAATAGCCTGAAATGTAAAAGATAAACAGATACATACAACCATGAGTTATATACTTTTTTCAGGGCATAAATAAGACACATTTAAAACAATAACTTAAATTCGTATTTCTGTAATTGACTGTACACATTGTTCAAACCTGCAGTTCTCAGTAGTGTGTTTGTTCCTGTTGTTGTTGTTGTTGTTGACGTCCTTAGTGAAGCATCAAAGCCGATGACCTGTAGCCCAATTTGGAAAACACACAGCACACTGTTGGTGTTGCCCCCTGTTGGTCGAGAGGAGAACAGCATAAACTGTTTACTGGGAGATAGAGACGGTATTAGAAGTGTTTATTGATAAGATATTACAAATAAACACGCTATAAAAAAGTGTAGTGTGGATATGTTGTGTTAGAACGATGTGTGTTTGGTTCAAAAAGTCCTCACCTGCCGGTCATAAAGTCATCCACCTCCGGCTCTTCTTCCTCCTCCGTCTGTCAGCGGGGGGTTTGGCCCCTCCGCCTCGCGCTCATATTGGATTATCACCCCGCTAAACAGCGTTATTATGAGCTGTACGACCATCGATACTCGATAATCAATACTATTCTAAACACACACATACATAACGCCATGCGTGTCCACCCCTCCTCCTACCCCCCTTCCTCCCTACAGTTCATTCAGCACTTATTGGCCGGGTCACGTGCGTGAACGAGGACATCAAACATTCATTCAATAAATCAATCCGCCAACTTTCAGCCCGCGGTGCTTTTAATGAGGCTCCGCGTGATGGGGCTCTGCCTCCGCCGGCTCCGTGAGGCTCAGGGCTGCGGCAGGTGTGCGCCTCAGACTGCGCCGCATGCATCCAAAGTGAAAGAGTGTCAAACTAAAAGCAGAACTGTTGCATCCAACGCAAATAAAAAGGTAAGAGACACCTCCTATAATGCGCCGTTATACGCACGCGCGGGTGGGCACACTAGTGCAAGCTGGATCAGCGCAGGTTTCCTGTGAACCTCAAAACTGAGACAGAAGAGATGTGGATGTCAGGATTTGTATCGTTTGACTTTGTAAAATGCTTTTTAATTTTTTTTTTTAAAGACGACGTTGGTGGTTTATGGAAAAAGGAAAATTACGAGTGTGTACATAAAGGATCCGCCAGGTTAAATAGTGCGAAAATTGGCGCGCACTTTGATGACTCAAGGTTCAGAGAAAATATAGTGCGTCTTATAATTTATAATTTACGCCATTTGAATCCAGCTCTATTTTCTTGATAATTTCGAAATTATAAAAAAATAAAATACCAGAGCTAGAGACAAAACTAATTTAAAATAACTACATATTTTCACAATTCAATTAAAACTATATTACTTTACAATTTCATCTCAATAAACGTCTTAATCAATGTACAACTCTGACAAGAAAATCCATAGTAATCTCATTGACGTGTCGCTGCTGAGGAGCCGAACTGCCTCCATTTGTTTTTTCAGCCCAAAGCAAAAGAATCGCACAACTCCAGCTGTGTAAGGCCTGTGCGTGGAGGCGCGGATCAATACGTCACCAAAATAAGACTCAATGTAAAGTAAATCAAACTAATTAATATGTTACAATTGTGAAACGTAATTTACAGGGGGTTCGTACCGTGTTTTTATTTTATTTTAAAAAATCCAGTTCACGTTTGAAATTTGATTGAATTGAAATGTGAACATTTGCTAAAATGCCTGACAAACAAACGTGATAAATAAAATAAAATACTCGAGTGAAATGGATGACGTTAAAAAAAGTAAACAAATAAGTAAAATCTGAAAAAATAAAGAGATGTAAAGAAAAACAGAAAACAAAATATGTTACAAGTCCATTCATTTCGACGTCAAACCCCCCCCCCCCAAAAACAACCCCAAACAAATCAACAACAACAACAACAACACAAAAG
>JAFBJT010011632.1:29265-45791 GCA_016785325.1 Chascanopsetta lugubris | reverse complement strand
TCCACTGAACTGTTATCAGCAGGGTTGGTATCCACCTCACTTGATGTATGGGACAGTCCAGATTAATCTAGTGGATGCAAGTCAAGGGTGATCAGAGGCTCTTTTCTTACAATTTTCATGGTGGCATTGTCCTCCAAGTCGGCTGTTGAAATCTTCCAAAATCTTTGTCCTCATTCAAAAGTCCAAATTCCCCATGTAACTGGAATGTTTCAGTGATTAGAGAAATGAGATTTTCCACTGTATTAGGAATTCCTAATGTCATATTCGTATGTCATGTTCTTCGATGATGACTCTCAACTGGTCTGACATTGTCGTTGGAGTATGTGGTCATCAGCTGCATGGCGGGAGAAAGAGAGGAGATAACAGTTTGTTAAAATGTCATCTTTTACCTTATATGCAAAAATGACTGATATAATGTGATAACAGCATATTTCAACTGATTTTGTGTGAAGTGTTAAACCTACTCTGATGTGCAAATGAAGTGTTTTAGGGACACCATTCGACCATTTGCTGTATTGTATGCAGCCAAAGGGTATGCGTCTTTCATCTCAGGATGCTGAAGGATTTCAATATCTCCTGTGGGATCTACTTTAAAGCTCCTCAAGTGCTCATGGTACCACCCACTCAGGAACTTTAGAACAAGGACAGTGCTTTCATACACAATGATTATTTGTAGTATTTCTCCAAAGTTAGGGAATCCTCCTGTTGATCCAAAAGGCAACAACATTCCAACACTATAGTCAGTGCCTAAAATGGTGACTTTGTTTGTCAAGTTCAAAAGCACCACCCTGGGAAACTTCTTTGCAATTGCCTCCTTAATGCTGTCTTGTAGAACCTCCACTGCCACTCGGGTCAATCTAGAAACCAATAGTGTTGGCCGATGAATGTTAGTGTCATGGCTGTGATATGCAAGCATTGATCGGTGTTTTCTTGCCATTATCATGAGCATGTTTCTGAAAGATCCAGTCTGCCTGACAATCCTTTTAAAGAATCTGTGTTTGGCTTCAAAATACATTGTCCAGAGAGCCACTAGTGGCCCAAATGCAGTAGTAAGCCACAGATAATGTTCGAGGAAGTGATGTTTAGGTTTCAATTTTTCCTCTGGGAACAGGTCCAAAAACCTGTAATGGTGCTCACTGATCTTGCTTTCTAAGTATCCGAATGTCTGCTCTGTGTGGACAGGAGCCATGACAAGCTAAACAACATCTTTCAGGATAATCAAAAGCTGCCAGACATTTTCTGGTACTTTTTCAGCTATCATAAAAGCTAGCCAGAGCAAAAAGCACCCGTTTTTGTGCGCATTGCTGCCAACACTCTTACGTGATGCAAAAGTGAGGGGAATAGCTTGTGGAAAGTTTGTTTTGTCATTTCACTAGTAAGGAAACTGACTGATGGAATGGTTGAGTTCCTCGAAAGAAAAGTATTTTTTCTTAATAAACACATTGAGATAAAGTGCCAATTAAAGTGCCAAATAAGCGATACCCTCAAGCAAGTCATGTAAGGCTTGAGGGGAATAACCTGATGTGGCATGAAAGTAGCTCAATCTGTCAGAGATGGGACACTATCCTTTTACTCCAAGATGATGAACCTGAGCAGTGTCAGTTTGCTCGACGTGTTGGGTGTGGGTCATCTGCGTAATGTGTGCTTAAAGGCCCATCCACTCCTAAGGTGTCAATCGATCCAATCTAGTTGAAGTTGTGAATCTACATATTTTACATAACAAATTAATATTGAAGCTGGATGCCTCTCAAGGGCTGTTCGATGCTTTCTCTCATTGATCCAGCTGAGGAAGAGATCAGAATCACAAGACATATCAAAAGTCAAATAAGTTCGAACGGGACATGGAATTTTGTCTTAACTCATAAGCTGCTTCTTCAGAAATACAATACATTCTGATATTTTAACCAATTTCAATTGTTCACGCGATCACTTCGGGGGAAAAAACACGACGGGCTGAGATTTTTCTTATTTCCGACGCGGAAGCAAAGACAAGTAGCTAACAAAGCTAACAGAGTGAATGTCCTGGATAGCAGCCGTGAGACGACCAAACATCACTTTCAACGCTATCACCTGACACATGTTGGTGTGTTCACGGCATTTTCAGACTGTCCACATGTAGCATTTAGTCTTTCAGTTGCCAGCTGGGAAACAGCTGTGGCCACAGAGCATTGAAGATGATCATAACTGACTTCATTTTAAAAGAAATAATGGTCGTGTAAGATGAAAGGTCAAATAAATTCCACCCTGAGTCCACCCATGTACTGTATGTCCAGCAGACACCAACATATGTTCGTTAAAGGCAAGCAAACAAGCAGCACCACGCAGAGGTGGGACACATGGAGCTAAACGTGTGTTGTTTACCTCGGAAATGACAACAGTCTTCTCTTTAACACAAAACATTCGGAGGTCTTTTACCCTCCCAAAGTTCGTTAGTCCATGAATAAATCAAAGAATAAATCATTTACCAGAATAATAACTCCATTAATGATAGAGGACAAGTTCAGCTTTGGACAACGTGGGCAGGTCATTTAAATGCCTTGTCCAGTCGCCGTGCTCGTATGGATCACTTCTACCAATTTAACACATTTTTTCGAGATACAGAGCCTTCAGAACAAGGTCCAGTTTGTATTGGTACAGTCCATCACCTTTATGTTCTGTTCGGTCCATTTATCCATGTTTTTATGCCTCTGTGTCCGCAGCATTGTCCAACTCAGCAATGTAAACAAACTATAAAAATGGTGCCGCCGGCCCACATGCATTGCGAGATTAACCTCTCCCCTTAACCACTTCTCGTAAGATTTTCACGCGGTTGACCTCTCATCATTGGAAATGTAGTTCAATCAAGCATTTTTACGTTTTGTAAAAGGCTAAGAAGACATTTAGACAAATGCAGCGTCCGCCCAGCGCGTCATTTTTCTGTCAAACTCAAATGATCATACCACCAATTTTACTTGGTCTATCAACTTCAAATCAAAACATTTTCACAAGATGAGGAATAACAAATGGCATTGACTAATGTGTTGGATTGTAACTAAGTATTTGTATATGCTGAAGTACCAACTTAAGTTACCTGGACATTATTTAGATATATGCAATACTTGTACTTCACCACATCTCAGCGGCAACTATTGTATTATTTGCTCTATTACATTTGTCCTTCATCATCAATTACTTGTTAGATTGCAATTTGTCATACCCTTCCTGTTCAGTAAAAGCTATGTTTTTTTTAACTTGGTGAATGTTCCTTCATAGATTTGGGAAATTTATATCTTTCTTTTCCATGGTGCAGCAGTAGTAATTTACCGTAGTACAGGAAATTCCACCGTTGTTCTAACTACCACGCCAGTACTACTATGCTAACTTCATGGCTGTACTTACCGGTCTGTCCCAGTCCGTTCTTAGCTCACGGCACCCACTGTCGCACTACGCACCCCCCCTCGCTCCTTCACTCGTCCAGTCACCACCGTTCCTTAAAGGAGCCACACCTCGTTACCCACTTCTCACAATTCATTTGGTATGAAAAGCAAACAGCCATAGAATTAGCAAAGAGCTGAGTCAACCAACGATGCTAGTACTGACGGTAATAACACTGTTACAAGTGTGCTGCTACTACTGTAGCAATAGCGTTCTTTGCTAGCACAGTCATACATGATGCTAGCATTAGCCCTCAGCTACTTACATTGAAACATGCATCATCAAACACTATGACATATAACTAATTTGAAGAAACAGACATTCTAACCTTCAGCATGGCTACTTTTGTCGAGAATTATTCTCGCTTCTTAAACTCTACCCTTTACATGTTATCAATAGCAGACTGGCTATGAGACCACTGACTTACAAATTCGAATGCCTCATCATTAAATACCGTAACATTTGAATTTTTCAAATGAAACACAGCAAAATGTTTAATAGGAACCATACCTTCTATCCAACCGCTCAGCACTCAGAGTCCAACCACTCAACGCTCAGAGTCCCGCCAATATAACAGATTCAAATCAGCTCTCACGCATGTGCAAATTAGAGTGCATAACAAGTATCTTAAGGTAGATTTTATTCAATTGTTTTGGTTCTGCAGATGTTACTGTTAAAAATTGGTAGTGCAGATAGAATTTTCTCATTATGATTAATTTCACTCTCTGACTTATTTACTTTCAGTTAATCATTTTGCAGGATTTGTATTTACTACCCACTGTAATCTTTTTTTTATTTTTTTACAGTGCATGAATTATTTCACATACAACATATAAAGCTTTACTCATTTTTTCCATCACTCGTTCACATCACATTCAGGTGTTCATCAGCAGGCAGAGTTCTGCAGCAGGTTTGACTCCTCCCACCTCACATATGTACCGTCCAAATAATCAGTGATAAACGCTAACTAAATATAAGTGAAATACAGCATCTTCCAGCCTTAGAGTTAGCAAATACTCTGTGTATCCAACATAAAGGAGCAGAATGTGTGTATTTGTATTTTCACATCAATATTTTGAAGTGGTGCTGGTTTAAAGGTGCAGTGTGTACGATTTTGGTCATTTTTGTCACTTCTAAAAATATTACAAAACAATTATATACTAAGATCTTCATGAATTTAAAATCACCTAAATGTATTATTTTTCTTCCATTAAATGAGCCCATGAATGTATATTTACATGAAGACCGGCTCCTCTCTACCAGGGCTACCATGTTTTCACAGTAGTAAATTTGGACGTACTAAACATCTTTTGAGTTTTAATGACAACTGAAGTCTTCCATAGGTTCTCTTGCATGTTCAAAAGGTTGAGGGTGAGGTGGTGGATACAATATGCAACTTCACCTCATCTAGAGGTCACCAAATCTTACACACTGCACCTTTAATGATGATTGACAGGTCTCTCTCTATCATCTCACAGTGTTCATCCATAAGTGTGATGCATATGAATGAGTTTTGACCCATTTATTGGATCAAAGGGTTCATGCAACATGTTCTGAATGTTTGAACATTTGCTAATTACTGATAAATGCAAAGCACAGGTTAATAGGTCATGGTGAAACATACTGTACTGAGCTGTGTTACAACAAGTTATTTTCATCACCTGACAGGAAGTTGTAAAACCTCTGCACTGTCTCTCAGGAGTTCAATTGATGAACTTTGATCTGAGTGACCATCAGAGCATCCGCAGACACATGCTGCTTTGTAGTTAGTTCAAACATAATGAAAGGGTTCAGCCTGTGGGGACCATGGACATCTGAACCAACTTTCACAGCATTACTTTTTAAAATTGTTAACAAAAGTCCATCTCATATACAAGATGAGATGTGTCACACATCTCTGAGGGCCTCAGCTGTTATTAGCTGGCTCTAGATCAGAACTCTGAGCTTTGATGATCAGGACAAACCAACATGCTACTGTTGCTGCTGCATTCTTCAAGATCCTGATCATGTTTGTCTGATCTGGAACTGCTTCATCTGATCTGTGCAGGTTCATTTTTCATCAGACCCACAAACTCTGCAGGAATCAGGGAACACATGTTCTCATGGTGCAGCTTGAGGTTCAAAACCTTGTCTGGTTTACAGATGCAGTACTGACCTCACTTCACAAATTCAGATTTTAAACTATCAAATTAGTGACAATGTACATTTGTGGTGCTAATAAGTTTATTTAGGCCACCCTTTGTTCAATGTCCAACATTTGTAATCTGAAAATCCAGCAGATAATTAAATTATAGCGTACACATTTAAAGGTGCTGTGTGTAAAAAAGATGTCGGGTCATTTTTGTCACAAAACAATTACAAAAAGACATTTTTGAATTTATAATTATGTAAAAGTTTTATTTTTCCCCCATTACCCTTAAATGAGCCCATTAATGTATATTTACATGTGGAGCGGGTCCTCTCGCCAAATTTTTACAGTAACCAAGAGTGGACATACTTAACATCTTTTGAGTATTAATAACAACTGATGTCTCCCATAGGTTTTCGTGCATGTTCAGAAGGGTGAGGGTGAGGTGATGGATACAACATGCAACTTCACCTCTAGATGTCACCAAATCGTTCACACTGCACATTTAAAGCTGAGAAGCAAACCAAAGTAGAATTGCAACAGATGTTTTCAGAATTTCTACAGTAGAATCTAGTGAAACAAAACAAAGCTCTTGTTAGTTAAAACTAATCTGTAAATTTGGATGTAACAGCTAGAACACAGTGAATAACAACAGTAAATGCTATGTTAATCAGATCCATCACCTAATATGAATCAATGTTGATGTGCCGATGCTTAGCATATGATTGTATTCTAAGCGATTTAGTCACTGTTTGATTTATGCTGAGCTCACTGAACTGATTAAAATTAAAAATTAGTCCGTTCATGAGAGTGTATGTGTGTGTGTGTTTCTGTCAGCGTGGAACATCAGAGAGCAGTTAGAGCGAGTGAGTCACACTGTGTTTACAGCAGCAAGTGATAACAGGCTCAAATAGCCCCTGGTGGCCACTCAGGTTTCAGCAGCTTCCACTCTGACTCACTCAGAGAGAGAGAGAGAGAGAGAGAGAGAGAGAGAGGGGTAGAGAGAGAGAGAGAGCTGGTTTCACTAAATCTTGGATTCTCTAATGTTTCTAACTAACAGGAGACAAACAGCCAGAGGACAGGTGTCAGGCAGGTATGTTTCCAAACTCAACCGATGACAGAAGCAGGAAACACCATCTGCTCCATGAATCACCACCTGTGTTGCCAGGTTGGGCAGGTTTCTGCCCAATTGGGCTTCTTTTGAACTCATCAGACCTTGGCCTGTGTCTAAGTGACATTTTACCTTCCCCACTGATCTCCCTTCTTCACCCAGAGCCATCTGGATGATTTCTCTGCTGCCTCCACAGTGTTGTTGATGGCTCTTCTCTGGTTGGTTCCTGTTATGCCCAGTGTGCCGTAGGCCTTTGCTTAGGGAATAGCTGGCAAATCCACGAACACCCACTTCCACTGGCATACACCTGGTCACCCACCCTTTCCTCCAACATTCCTCCACCAGCTCCTGGTCCCTCTTCCTCTCATGAGCCACCTCCATCCTTTCCTCCCAGGGAACCGTTAGCTCCAGCGAGATCAGCTGTCTTGTGGCCTCAGAAACCAAGATGATGTCTGGTCTCAGTCTGGAAATAAATATACATAGTTCTCTCTGGCGTCAAGAGGCATCACATTGATTTCCATCAACTTCAACTTCAAGACATTTCTTCACCTTTAACAGACATCTAAACTTTACACCCTTAGCCACTTTCCCAGGGAGCACACACACCACTCTGTGGGAGTGGGTTTCTTGCTTCTCACTCCCACTCAGTCATATACTGTATATCTAAAAAGGGTCCTTCACATTGGCGTTGCTCTGGTGGAGTTACAACAACTTGGAGCTAAACACTAAAGACTGTGGAGATGGGGGTGGATTTTCGGAGACAGTCCAGCGAGCTGCTTCCCCTCACACTGCTCAACATCCCTGCGTCCACTGTGGATTATTTCAGGTTTCTTGGAATTATTATGTCTCAGGACCTGAAGTGGGAGGTCAACACCACCGCCATCCTCAAGAAGGCGCAGCAGCGGTTGTTCTTCCTGTTACAGTTCTACACTGCAGTGATCGAATCTGTACTGTGTACTTCCATCACTGTGTGGTACGGTGGTGCAACACAACAGGACAGGAAGAGACTGCAGCATACAGTGAGGATAACAGAGAAGATCATTGGTGTCCCCCTGCCCTCCATCCAGGACTTGTAAAACGCAAGAACTGGGAAGAGAGCACGCACCATCATCGGTGACTCCACCCACCTCAGGCACAACCTATTTACACCCCTTTCCTGTGGCAGGCGCTACAGAGCCCTGAAAACACGAATAAGCAGATAAAAAAAGCTTCTACCCCACAGTTGTGGCTCTTATCAACAGCTCTACCAAACACAACACAATACCCCCCACCACAAACACAGACGCAGACACGCACACATGGCCATATTCCTTCCATACCCCTTTTCCCCATATTTTGTTGTTGTGTTGTCGTTTGTTGTTGTTGTTGTTGTTGTTCTTGCACTATTTTGTCGTTGTGATGTTGTTCGTCTATGGATTGTAAAGTGTTCTGTGTGATATAGTAAAAAAAGACTACAGAATGCTGAATCTGTCAACAAAAACTCTGTGTATATGTGAACACATACATGGCCAATAAAGCTGATTAACATGGTGCCATGGTCCAGGTCACTTTCATTCAGCTTGAAGCTTCACAGCTCTGTTGCATCACAGCTTCTTATCCTTAACATCTTAGACCACTTTATTTTAAACGTGTTGTAGAAGTCTGAATACAAATCAGTTTGTAATGACGTGTTTGCTCCTGCTGTTGTAAGTACAAAACGATGTCATTTAGTTCTTGCAGCCCTGGTTTGGGAGTTCTTGCAGCTTGTTCTTGACAGATCATCTGGGCAGAACTTTGTTCTTATTCTTGTGTCCGACAGCTGTTGTGTGATTGGACAGAAATTTGTTCTGCACTCAAAGTTCTTGTGAAGTACGAAATGTCCTGGCCAGAGAGAACTTTGTTCTTGGTCTTGCGGCCCGAGGAGCAAGAACAAAGTTCTCTCTTCTTGCGGAGTATGTATTGACCTTTAGTAAGATGAGGTCACATCTGCCACCAGCTCTTCTTACCTTTCAGGTCTGAATCACCAAGTCATTAATAAACTCTCCTGGAGCTGGTGGATGGTGACTTTGTACACTGGGTCACTATGTCAGACTGCATTAATATTCAGCAAAAAACAATAGCAAGTACTATTATGAAAATAACTGAACGTACCATGAACCTGTCAATCGAACGAAGCTGTATTCTGACAATATGAGATAATGACCAGGCTCATCCCTGTGCCTTTGATTCCATTTGTAAGAGAGATCAGAGGGAGATGGTGGAGCTGAGTGTGATTCACTGTTCATGCTCATGATCAGTCAAAGTAAATATCATCACATGATCATCAGAGGAAGACCAGAAGTCCAGCTCACTTTCACATACAATGAGTTTTCTCTTTCCTCAGTTTGACACGACCTCTGACCTCCTGACGTCTGACCTGGTGCTCTCGCTCAGGTGCAGTGATTACAAGGCAGAGGGAAGAGCCAGCCAAGAGGGTAGTGATTGAAAGTGACACCTGAGGGTTGAATATCTGGGAGTAACACTGGACACGAAACTCAGCTTCAAACAACACGCGACAGACATTTTCAAGAGGAGCCAACAAAGACTATCCATCATCCACAAATTAAAAGGTCGCTCTGCCCCCCCCCCCCCTACAACTTTACAAGAGAATCATCCAGCCCATCCTCATGTTCTGTTCCTGTTTCTTTACCCTCTGATGTCACTAGACCAACACACTCGCATCACCAACACTGCTGCCAAGATAATGGGACTCCGTACACCCCATCTCACCGCACTAAATAACGAGGCAATCCCACACATTTCAACCGCAACAGAACAGGACATTACCCACCTAATCAACCAGGAACTCAGCCCCTGCCCTCAGGGAGGAGGTACGTGTTCAAATACAAATAATCTTTAAAAATTATATAAACATACATAAAAAAAAATACACAATACAAAATCATGAACCAGAAATTCTCATCATACATATTAAATATTCATGCATTAAAAAAAAAAACAACCTTCAATTGTCATGTTTTTGTCATGATGTATCTCCATTTTATGGTCTAAAAACACAATCATTGATTTATTTTCAATATACTTATTTTTTTCTGTGGTTTGATTATTGAAGCTTGGTATATGTGACAGATAAGCACCAAATGTATTTATAGGAATTTTTCATTTTCTTCTAAATGTCAAATACTCACATTAATAGGTCTTTGACACAAAATTGTACTCATGCAATTGAAAACTTTTAACCCATCAGTTGTCATGTTTTTGCCATGATACTACTCCATTTTGTTTCCTGTAAAATGAAATTCATACTTTGCTGTCCACACTGAATGTCTAAAGACTGAACATTTTAATGTAAAAATGGATAAAGAACAATGATGATATTGTGAAATAAATGGAGTAACAGCCCAAATAATTTAGGAATTAATAAAGTAATAGTCAAGTATTTTCCCCATTTGCCATATATGGTAAAAATGACGTCATCTCTCAGAGCACAAACTTAAAGCCCCGAGCCTCAAATGAAGCCAAGGAATGGGCAGATGCATGTTTTACATCCTGCCTTTCTGAGCAGGATCAAAAATAGTGATTTGATTGGGTTTCAATCTGCACGTTTTTGTGTGTAGGGTGTGAACGTGTGGGTAATGGGGTTCACATTGTTTATAGGCAAAAAAAAAAAATAATACATGAAAACATCTCAACCATGTAGAAATCCTGAACAATATCCATGAAAAATGGCTGAAGTATCCAAGAAATAAAAAGCAAAAAACACAAAATAGTGTCTAAATGTGTCTAAGGGTTACAACAGGCCACGCTGAGTGTTTTTCTGTTTTTCTATCTATTTCGTTTCTCCCTGTGTCATGTGTGTTTTTTTTTATGTACAATGTTCTAGAAAATAATCTCTCTCTCTGGACAATAAAATCTAAATCTGTCTAATTATAGTTTCTGCTGCATGTCAGCGTCCTGTCATCATCCCAGAAATATCTGCTCTGCTTGGACCATGGGGAACTGTGGCCATGTTCAGATGTCTCCTCCAGGTTGACAATGTGCAGTAAATGATCTGGGTAAATAGTTACTTCTTAACTCTCTCTAGATGTGGTATTATACTGTCTTGAATTGCCTTGATTGAATGGATCCCACATAGTTCAGTATGTTATTAGTAGGCCTTGTTGTTGGGTTAGGGTTAGACACGCCCCCATTGTCCCAGACTGGGTGAAGCAGAAACTCTGCTGCATTATTGAAGAGGGCACTTTGTGAAACCTGCCTCTCTGCAGCTCGTACCCGAGAGCAGAGTGACGGCTGGGAAATGTTTTCATGGATCTTTCCTTCACTTCTCTCTCTTACCTGAGAGAGATACAGGCGCTCTGACATCTCTGTGAAGTGATAGTGTGCTGCTGCTGCAGATACTGTGGTGCCGCCTACACCTGCACAGACAGGCAAACATTTGTCAATGCACATCTGAATCACATTGGACATTGGAGATATTGCAATTGTTCAATATAAACATTTAACGCTGACGTCAAACTTCTGACAAAACTTTAGAAATGACCAAAATACATTTACAGCCAGAATCAATATTTTTCATGTGACCAAAATTACGGCAAGTGTACAACTGTACTCCTGTGACTATACTATACATCTAGATTAGTTACTATTTTCACACACACACACACACACACACACACACACACACACACACACACACACACACACACACAGAGCCACTCATTTCCTAGCAGACATTGTTTTCATATTGTACCAAGTATAAGTCCCAGTATCAGTTGAAGAGAAAGTCACTCAGCAGATTGTCATGGAGCTCTCAGCTCTGTAATAGCCTGCTGGTGGGTGAGAGTGCTCTGATGTTCCACCCAGGTTTGAGTTGAGGGGCCACCGAGGACGGATCCACACCCGGAGTGGGAACAAGAAAATGCTGAAACATTGACTCTGGAATGTGTCGGAGTGGAGAGCTGCTCTGGTGGGGAGGACGTGATGGTGGCCAGTTCAATAAAGGCAGCAGAATGAAGTGGGTATGATTCAGTGAGAGTGGCTGTAACCCGACCACTCACAGTGGGCTGCCAGCATCGGCCACATGTCTATTGACCTGACACCTGATCCAAAACGGGCCTGGACCAATGAACCCTAACCTGTCTCACTTCAGCTGATGAACATAACCTGATAGGGTTCAAAGAACACTTTGAGGGGTCGCTGCTTGCTGTCATCTACCCTGCTGCTGCTGCTGCTGCTGCTGCTGCTGCTGCTGCTGCTGCTGCTGCTGCTGCTCAGCCGGTTGCCTCAAAAGTCTCAAGACTCATGTTTTGAGTCACATGTTTTTAAGTAAACAAACTCAACATATTTGACTTAATGTGTACTTAAAACAATGACAACACAAATTAATAAACATTGAGTTTGTTAACATAAAATGGTGTGGTTGTGTACTTATTTTTTTTAAGTTATGAAAACTTATTCCAGTGGTTTGAAAACTGGAAACTTTTAGTCATAACTGAAAAAAATTGAGTTACCTTATCAGAAAACTGTAAGAAGTCTTAAGAAGTTCAACGTTACATGTTTGTGTGTGTGTGTGTGTGTGTGTGTGTGTGTGTGTGTGTGTGTGTGTGTGTGGGAGGGGGGTGGTTGTAAACCACATTCTAATGTTGTAAACCAGATTGTGAATTGGACTTGGGAGAAGTTGATGTCTGGAAAGGATTAGCGGTCATAAATTTAATGATCATAAAGGTCTTATTGAATTGTTTACCTTTAAGTCGGTAATCTGCTTCGAACATCCTGTCTGTTCAACATTCCCAGATTCATTCTCAGAGCACGGAGTCTGCTCCCTCACCTCGAGGGGGCATATATGGGCTCCGCAATCACATTCTATCGTACCAAACGGTTCGCTCATGATGATTTTTTTACTCTCTATTTTTAAAATTGTAATAAAAAAAAGAGTCTAGCTGCTGTCGATCATCTGAGACCATGAGCACTTATATACTAACACTTATATTATATGTGTGTGTGTGCGAGTGATCGAAACTGAGGAGAGTTGTGTGTGTGTGTGTGTGTGTGTGTGTGTGTTCCAAACAACTTGTCTCAAAATCTCAATTTAATGTCAATTTTATATACATTTTATATCAGTTTAATATACATTTTATATCAATTCAATATCAATTTGTTGTAAAAAGGTTGAAAAATCGAATCCGAATCATATTTCATGATTGAAAATGTATGTTGCTTTGTATTGGATGTAACTTTGAAAAGAAATTGCATGTGTAGCAAACAAAAATGTGGGTAAAGATGAAAAACTTGGTTGAGGGCATTAGGGACTATATATAATGTTATTGATTGAGCCATGTGGTCAGGGGGAAACATGGGGATGTTTACAAGGGAATGCAAAGTTTGCAAGTGGAAATTGTTCTTGCAACTGGTACATTTGCTCACCCTTGGAATTAAATAGCTAGTAATTGAGATAACTACACAATACATTAGCCATCTGTCTCTATTATGGATATTGAGTTTATTGTACCATTTTATTATTATCATAACTTTCACAGAACAGAACAATTGCTCATGGCAAGAGCCAACTCTGAGGTTGACATTGATTTTTGAGAACTACTTATTGTAGAAAGCTGGATTTTTGTTTTCAGAGTAATTGTGACGTTTTTGAGAACATTTTAATAGAAAGATCAACCGACAGTCCAGAAATGGGGACATCAACATTCTTTGTGTACAAGGAATGTTTAGAAATGAGCCCCTACTAATCCCAAATAGCTAGGAGAAATAAAAATGCACACCAAGCTAAAGCTCGGGCATCAGGAGGTGAATGTTAGACTGCAGTATGTAAACTATATAAGGATAATGTGAATCATCAGAGAAAGGTAATTGTTCCAAAACTAAATGTGAGATGAGTCTGCATACAAATAATACAAAACCCGACTCAAACCGTATTACTATATTAAGATGCCTCTCCTTTAAAGGTGCAGTGTGTACAACTTTGGTCATTTTGGTCAATTCTAAAAATTACATAAAAATAATCACATACTGACATTTTCCTGAATCTATTACTGTTTTATTTTTTCTAACCATTACCCTTAAATGAGCCCACTAATGTATATTTACATGAGGAGCAGGTCCTCTCTATGCTGGTGTGCGACTCAGGTTCTAGTGCTCGTTCGGTGCAGGGTCATATGACGGGGTTTGTTGGCTCAGCGCCCACACCTCTGAAGACCCCGTTGGTGAGCCCAAGTCAGAGCCACGTCATTACGTCATTGTATAACCCCGAATAATTAGCAGTTTTTGTATTGCCCACTCCCACTGCACTCCAGCCCCTTCCTCTGTCCCCCGAAATGCTTTATTATTTCTAGTTATAATTTTACTCGTATTCGTTTGAGCAGCAGCTCTCCCTCGGATACGGCCAACTGCCGCTGCGTACTATGTTCCCGTAGTACTTTATAAATCATTTTAATTTAGTAAGTGTCCAGACGCGTCCAGCAGGAGAACGCTGCAGCTTGAGTGGATCAGACCATTCAGACTGATCAAACCTGGAGTAAACGTCTCCCTCTGGATACGCTGGATCACTGGCTCGGTTCAAGTGGCTTCTATTCATTTATTTAGTAGTTTGGAGGATGATAAGAGTTTCATAAGGTACATGGGTTTCCTTGTCAGTCTGCTGCTGTTTCACCCGATTCATTATCATTATTATTATATTGCATTGTTTCCCTGACTTTTCAAACATTGCTGTTTCAGATGTTGCTGGTCTCTGTATCCCTCCCCTTATCCTCCAACGTATCGGTGCCTGCCTGTAGACCAGCATTGACTTGGTGTCTGGTTTGGCTCCTTTTTTGAGGGGCGGAGCCGGGGCTCCGGTGGTGGAAACACAAAGAACTGGCGCCAAGTCAGGCACTGGCCCAGAACTAGCCCAGAAACCTGTTGGCTGGAAAACTGGTAATAGTGCAACAGTAACATGGCTGCAGTGAGGATGTGGTGTTGCAGCTCTCACCTGTGTTGCACAGCACATGTGCAGCAGCTTCTCTGAGAGGCCTTCACACTAACTGAGCTGTTCAGAGCTCTGGAGGAACACAGTGGTGCTGGTGTTGCCTCCAACACTCAATTTGTTTTTAATCTGCCCCAATTATCACAAAGTGATCCGCTGGCAGCTGCTCATTTGGCATCTGCTGCCTCTTAAAACTCAAAGTTAAAGGCTCCAATCATTAGCTTCAGTCTCAGAGCGGTGCACATCATGAATATTTCATCAATCTGCTGCAATTGAATCCTCATAAGTGGAAGATGAGAGAGTGACATTTGACTTGAGACAAGTTCTGAGGCATTTATAACCAATTTAGTCCCGAAGCCGTTGGGACACAGCTAATCACTGCTTTGACCTCAGAGTTTATGAAAGTCATATTAGTCCTTAATCTAACATTTCAATCAGAAATGCAAATCAGGATAAAAACACAAGAAGACAAACGGGTGAGAGAGAAGTCCAGACTAAGCAGAGACCTTCCTCCGGTCCAGTGTCGGCTGGAGGAAGCAGCTAGAATCTCTCATGAGGAGAGAGGATCCCAGAGGTGAGTCTGATTCTACCAAGCAGAACAAGCTAATCTAAATGTAGATGACATTTCATTTCCTGCAGATCTCTGAGAACAGCTGGTGCACACTTATCATCCGTCTCCAGCTTGATTTCTCAACATTTTACACCTGAGAGGAGAGAAATGATTTAGAAATGAAAAAGACGACTCCCGGTCACCGAGGATGGACCCAGCGAGATGAGACGACTCATGTGTCTCTGAAACACCTTGTTGGGAAGCCTCTGTCATCTGGTCACTGATCACCATCACAGCTCCTCTGCTGCATGGCTGATTTCTAATCATATTCTTAATGAGCCTGAACGGACAAGCTGCACTCATTTTTAATCACATACAAAAATACTGTATTTCAGTTTCCATTCAGTGTGGTCGTGTGGCTGAACCAAACAGAGGAGATATAGGAGACGACTGTATTGGTATTGTTACTGAACTCTCTAGGTAACATCTATTGCATGTCTGTCCGTCCTGGGAGTGGATCCCTCCCTTGTGACTCTCCCTAAGGTTTCTACCTTTTTTTCTACCTTGCTGAGGGTCTAAGGACAGAGGATGTTACCCACCCTGTGAAACCCTGTGAGACAAACCGTTATTTGTAAATGCAAATGCATATACAAATACACTTTGATGATGATGATGATGATGATAATGATGATGAGGATGATGATGATGACTTGAGATAGGAGTTTGTCTGCATACAGTGAAACAGTGAGTGAAAATGATCCAGGTCTTTATTCGACTGAATTTCATGGATGAATTTCAAGACACGTAGGAGAGATCACCTCTGCATACAATCATTAATTATCTTAGTTTTAGAGAAGGAAGATGAGAGGGATACAGAGAGGAAGTAAGAGATGAAGATGCCAGAATGAGTCAATAAACTAACAAGACAAAGCATTATATGGGATGTACAGTATGTACCTGAAAATATTCTGAAATTTTTGCAAATAAAAATTTCCACTTACTTCAATTAAGTGTCTACATGTACTGCATGTTTGAAATGACTGAAGATATGCCTCAATAAATATGAGCCATGAAGCTTTGACCCATCATGGTTTTGACTCATTTTTTAACCCTGGGGTGTCCAAACTACAGCCTCCGGGCCAACTGCGGCCGGCCATTCATTTTTCATTGGCCCGTGTAAAAGTCTAACAATATAATGGATCATGGCCCACACCAAGCGTGTCGTCAGCGATGCATTTCTGCATGGGCGCTTTAGATTGTCGTAACTCTGTCCCAGTTTGCACTATCAGAAAAATTCAAATGGTTTCTGAAAGCTGAGACATTGCGCTAATGTAGTGTGCTTACAGTAATTTCACTCCTGCCTCTCCGC
>JAFBJT010011632.1:8333-18350 GCA_016785325.1 Chascanopsetta lugubris | reverse complement strand
CACACACACGCACACACACACACACACACACACACACACACACACACACACACACACATGATTGTGTCCTCACGTGTTCACACTATGTAAACAAACATTATTCTGGTCCTGAGGGGACATCACTTCACTGCTCCACAGTTACTGTGAGTATTTGTTCTCATCACTGATGATTCACCAGTGATTGACAGATCACAGGTGAGAGTACAGGTGAATGTTCTCATTATGACAAATCAGGATTCTTTTGCTGCTGCACCAACACATCCAGATGTTGATCTCGTTCAGTCTGACTTGTTTTCTGTCGTCAGAATCAGTCTCCCTGATGACACCTGTTTATACTCCTCACTTTGTTTGCAGTGTGATGTCATTCTAACACAACTTCGAAAAAAAGCCAGCCACACGGGCACAGGAAGTGGAAATCAAAGATCGCCCCTGCAACTATCTGTCATGTCAACATTAATTTATTCACTTAATAAAAAACGTAAAGCCGTGTTTACTACTACAAACATGTTTAAGTCCCTGATTTCCTGAGATCACTTGATCATCACAGTCAGTCTGTCCTGTCGGCTTCACCAGGCTGTGGGCTCAGGTCCACACAGTGTATAACCATGTACATTTCTGTATCTGAATTTAAAAAGTCTAATGTTCCAATATGAAACAAGAGTAATATAATATCCAAGAACAAATAGTTAGGTCATACAGAAGGTGAGGAGAATAACAAAGTCTTTACACTATTTCAACGCTTCTTAAATGATTCTTTAACTCCTACTCTCAAGGAAAAGTATAATAATTACCGCTCCCTCTCTTCTTTCAAACACAGGCACAGGACTGCAGCAGCAGCCCTACAGATCCCCCACCCCTCAGCTGAGGGCTCTGACTCCTCACCACTCTTGTCTCACTCAGGTGGAAGATTGGACATGATTCCATCACTGAGGTCACGACCTCTGTAGATCAGCAGATTGCAGGTATAATTCTGGCAGAGAGAAAGAGAGAGAGAGAGAGGGAGAGAGAGTGAAATTACATTAAAGTGTATCTTAACCACAAAGTCTGTCCTCAGAACTTTTCAAAAAGAGAAAAAGTCTCACAGTTGTGTCTCAGTCTCCAGTTTGTTAAAGGGATTCTAAATGACTCCTCTGAGGTCAGGCTTTGAATTGGGTAATCAAATTACTGAGATATAATCAGTTACAGCTACAAGTAAACAGGACTAGTAATGCGTTAATCATGATTAGTCTAATTTAGTTGAATCAAAATCATCAAATTTAATCTTATTTGAATATTTATAAACTCAACTATGAATACTGCATCCATTCTGCACAGAGGTGGAACAAGGTACTCAAGTAAAAGTAACACTACTTTGATGAAATTGTATATAAATAGACAAATGACTAGCCTACTAAAGTAAGAGTCAAAAGTAAACTGTATAAAATGTACTCCGAGTACAAATTACTTCATTACTTTTCAACAGTATTTTTAAGAGTAAGAGATATGAATTGTATTCCTCACATTTTTTACTATATAATGTACAATGTTTGCTCACCAATATGAACATTAAAATCATGACAAGAATCACATTTTATAGGAATAGTTCTGTTTTTGGGTATCTTTCTGATTTTTATATGTTGACTAAACATAAGAAAACTTTATTCATCGTGATGTGACTTAATATATAGTAATTTTCCATTTAAAGTGAAACATTACCTGTTGATCATTCTTATGAAACGTCATTTAGCTTAGCACTTGCCATGCTCATATGTATGAAGCTGGTGTACATGTAGCAACTGCACCTATAAATTCAAATCAATATTTATGTTTATCATAATAATGATATAATGATGTAATAAATCACTGTTTATCATTATTTCATAGATTTGTATATGAGGGCAGATAGACAGACGTCACATACTTATCAGTTATATGTGATAGGGTTGTGTAGTTTTTTATTGCCACTATTCTGTCTGACTGAGAGCAGAGATCTGATGTTACCTGGCATTAGCCAATTTTTAACTGGCTAAAGCGTGATTATCAAAGAGTGTGATGTTGTTAATGCTATTTCACAGACTCTTAACTAGCAGCAAACTAGTTTCCAGCAGGTCAATGCAAATCAACATTAGCCATCTCAGGCACTGTCTGAGAATAGGTCTCTGTAAAGGTGCAGTGTGTAAGATTTTATCTTGTCGCCATGTTTCCACTTCTTGTCTTTTATTGTGAAGCCCTTCTCCTTGTGTGTGTGTGTCACGTCTACTTCCTCTCGTCTCCTCTCCACATTATCCCTCATTGCTGTCACCTGTGTCTGCGTCTGCACCTGGCTCCCATCCCCAACCATTGTCTTGTGTACTTAACCCCCTCGTCTCCTCCTGTTCCTTGTCGTAACGTCTTGTATCCTGAGTCTCGTATCTAGTACCTTACGTTTTGGACCTTACATTTTGTGCCTCATTCTGTGAGTTCCAAGTCTTGCTCGTTTGGATTACTTGTTTTTCCTGATTCCTGTCTGCGGCGATTGCGCACTGCTTCTGTGTGCCTTGTGCATTAAAGACTTTGCTAAATTGCAAATCGAACTGACTGCGCTTGGGTTCTCAGCCCCGTGACATGTCAGATTTGGTGAAAGACGAAAGACGTTGCATGTTGTATCCATCACCTCACCCTCACCCTTCTGAACATGCAGGAGAACCTATGGTAGATTTCAGTTGTCATTAAAACTGATGAAAAGATGTTTAGAATGTCCACTCTGGGCTGTAAAAAACATGGTGGCCCTAGTCCTCATGCAAATATACATTAATGGGTTCATTCAAGGGTAATGGGAAAAAATTAAAACATCTAGGTGATTATGAATTCATGAGATGTCAGTATCTAGTTGTTTTTAATGTTTTTAGAAGAGACAGAAATGACCAAAATCTTACACACACGATGCAAACTTACAAATAAGATCAGATTACTTCTGCATGCTTGTGCAGGTTCGACATTGCTGTTTTGTAAAGCTGCTATCTCAGTCTGTGTGCGACTTCCTGTTCTCCCAGACTCTCTGTCTCCTCCATATCTTCGTCCTCATGTTCTTGGATATTAACCAATGCACGTATCATTAGTTGTGTGCCTGTGGTGTACTCTAGCCCAGGGGTCCGCAACCTTTTTTGTACCAGGGACCAGTTTCATGAAGGAAATTTTTCCAGGGTCCAGGTATAGGGGCATGGGGATTCCAGTAACAAAAACCTTAGTCAATACATAGTGTGTAATCTGAATGCAACATTAACACTTTAAATTAGGCACTTTCAGTCATTATTACACTATAATATCAACTCAGGAGAATGCAGAATCAGTGGGAGCCCTGGGCTTGTTTCCGTGCAACTACATAAACCCATCTGGGGGTGACGGGAGACAGGACGCTCGTATTTCTCTCCCTGATATCCACTCTACTCCGTCGTCTTGTTTGGATTGCTGTCACTGCAGAAAACCCCGACTCTATATGCCGTTGATAACAGAAGCAGGACTTTCAGTGCTTTTGTGGCGATGTCAGGATATTCTGCCTTGACTTTAATTCAGAATTCAGTGAGGTTTTAAATTGTCTCAAACATGGATTGACTCCAGTGAACTTTGTTTTTGGCTCATTTTTGCGACGGCTTGCTCGTGTTGCCTGCTGATGCACGAAAGTGACCCACCAGTGAAGCGCTAGTAATGCGCGCCACGGGCGGAAGTGGTTGTTTTTCAAAATAAGATAACTGAAAGACAAATTAGAAATATATAGAATTTTAAACAGTCATTTTTTTTCTTTGCAGCCCGGTACTAAATGACCCAGGGACTGGTACCGGTCCGGGGACTGGGGTTGGGGACCTCTGCTCTGGCCTCTGCCAAATCTCTCCAACCTTTTTTGGTTCACTGTTTCAGCCCGTGATTGCTATGTCCTCTTCTCTTGTAAACATGTTTTCTCTCCAAGGTGATATATTTTCTCTCCTACAGAAAATCAGTGAGAGGAACAACACTTATAAAATACAAATATATGGACACTGCAGAATGATGACTGCAAACAAGAAGAAGCCAGACAAGAGAGTCAGTGTTGTGGTTGTGGGTGACTTTAATAGCGTAGTCAGACACAGTAGAGAGAGAGAGAGAGTTACCACCACACTGTTGACATCTGCAGCTACGGATGTGTTTGTGAGAGAGAGGGAGCACATAACCCAGAGCACAAAGGGACGAGAGGGCTGATGGATGATGGGAGGACATCCTGTGCTGGACCAGTATCTGAACAGGAATGTATGAACATTTCAGTGAATTTTTTGTTTGTACTTACAATAACAAATCGAATCGTGCATATTTTATCTGTACTTTATTCTGTAAATCCTCATGTCTGTGGTCAGTGGTGATGTCTCCAGCTCTGACATGAGCCAGCAGCTCTTTGTTTTCAGGCCATGATGATGTATTTTTTGAATGTCCCAGTGAGTTCAGTGAACTCATCCTCATCTCTGCAAAATAAAACATTTTTCAATAAATACAGTTGTGCATTAGACACAGCTCTCGGAGAACAGATTACAAGCTCATCTGATTAGTCCTCAGGTTCTCAATGACAACACTGGATTTAAAGTTGACATCTTTAATGTTTAACATGTAAGAAAGAAGAATGCTACATAAGCTTTCAATAAGACATCATGATTTTATTTGTATACACAACCAGTCTGATGCTTTAGAACACCTCCATTTTTACAGATACATTTAAACACATATTTATAATATATAATTTAATGTTTGGATCTTAATTCTATTGAACACACTCATGATGTTCTTTAACAAATGGATTCACATTATTTGAACTGTCTCTGCACTGAGGTTTGTAACTCATCAGTAAAGCCATTTTAAATGGAGGTGTTCTAAGACTTCTGACTGCTTGGCTATATATAAAGCTCAATTATCCTTAATAGATTCTATGATATCAATATGTGGAACCATCTGACTGATGGTTCATCCACTTGTCACCAACACACTGTACGAGGCTCTGCAGTGGAATGCATTCAGTATAACTGCTGGACACTGTCAGATTTCACTAAAGCAGCTAGTGACACCTCCCTGAGATGAAGACCAGAAGGACATGAAGCATCTGGACCACAGAAAATAAACTATTTAATTCTCAGTTTACTTCAGCAAATATCTTCTAATGTTAGTAAACAGTTCATATTCAGAGTTTTATTCTGTTGAAATGTTACATTTGTGGAAGTGGGTAGGATTGGTCTTGGTTCTCATCACAAGCTGCTGAGACGTGGGAACATGGAGCCAGAACAGAGACAGTCTGACATGTTTTTGAAATGAGCAAGAAACTGATTTCAGCAAAGTTGACTTTAGACGAGCAGAAATAGAAAATGTCCTCCCTTCAAACCACGTCTGAGCCACAAGGTAAAACAAAACATGCAGTGAATGTAGTTCATGGCCAAAGCACAGCACTACAGGAAGGAGTTGAATCGGTGCAATAATGACTGTTTATGTTAGAATCAGTTGAAACTGAAGTAGAACTGAGGGGCAACCTCCAGGTCAGACGGATGAAGCACAATAGGAAGTGAAAAAAAGTGCAGTTCAGAGGGTAATCACTGGGGACTGACAAATGGCAAATCCCCATTGACTCCCATGTTAAATGATCAACTTCAGAGGTAAATGAAACATGTTTAAGGTCTGGTACAAACTTTGGTTTTGGTATCAACCAGTCAAAGCTTTTCCTGTGAAAAGTGTACAAGGGTGAATTTCTTTCTAATTCACGTATTTTTAGTTTATCAACATTTGAAATTGTGCATATTTAGGGGCGTGGTCCCTTGACTGACACCCGAGCCTGTTAGAGGCATCATGGGCCCACCCACAGCTCTGTGTGTGTTCTGCCTCTTTGACTGTTTTTGAATGAGCCAGGGAGTAGGAGGAGTTAGGATTCGGCAAAATGGCGACAAGGGACACTCCCACAATTTGCCACAATGGTCGACGTCACAGACGCTACGTCCATCTTTATATATACAGACCATGAGGAGAACCACCTGGTGTTAAATTCACATGTCCTACAGGACACCTTCACTTTGTAGAGGGAAACTCATGATCAAAGCATCATGGTTCATCATGGAGTATCCCAGCTTTACTCAACTACTACTTGAAGTAGTCAAGATGAACAGATACAATGTGAGGGAGAGTGTGGAGAGCTGAATACAGGAGACGATCTACCCACACAGATGCAGTGAAAAAGTCTTACCCTTGACAAACACACTAATCAAAGACACGCAGGCAATGTAGAACTGCATCTCATCTTTGATGAGATCAGTGATTCTCAACTGGTGGGTCAACAGGTCCGCAACCCCAAAAGTGGGTTGCGGACCCGTTTTCAGTGGGTTGCGAGCCTTTGACTGGGAAAACAAAGGTTAAGAAAAAAAATCCTCTGAATTTATTTTGAAGAGGATTTTGTGTCTATTCACACTCCTTAACAGTAGGTGGCAATAATGCCCTGTAATGCTAATAGACACAAGCCATTTAACAGACAGAAGAAAACCTGCAAAGTTTTTTTTACATATGCTAAATGAAATATGTGTCCCCAAGATGTACATTTTTGGCCTTTGATCAAAATGTTGCTAATTGAGTGTAAAGGGGAATATTTCCCTCCTGGTGCCACCACCTGCTGGTCGTTTTTGTTTACCATTAAACTTGTATTGGTATGCTGTGCTATTCTGCATCTCAGGTTCAAACTGAACCATCTTTTCATTGAATTCATTTGAGAAGTTGAAATTTTCCTTGATTTAGGTCACGGCTCGTCACTAAGAGGTGCTGGTGGGTCCCAAACCCAGACCGGTTGAGAACCACTAGATTAGATGATGCATTTGTTTTAGTGATCTGCAGTGAACTCTGGGTAACATGACTCAGCACATACAAATGTGTGTTGTCAGCCCGGAAACAACAGGAGCTTAATTCACACACGGGAGGAACTTCTCTCTGACGGGCCTGAGACCAGATCCACCAGCAGCGACAGAGCTCAGAGGTCCAGAGGACTTGAGGGGCCAGGACATGGGGTTGGGGGCCGCTGTGTTTGATTCTTTACCTCTCGTAGTCATGGTTACAGAACCTCTTGGTTCAAACGCATTTGTTTAGATGAGCTGTTAAACTTGATTTAACTTGACTTGCTGCACACAGGCTGTGATGACTGCTTGGTCCAGTGTTCCCAGATCTCATACATAAACAGCTGATTGAATATGGAAAGTAATGACAGCCAAGACTTTCAAAATAAAAGCCCAGATTTAAAAGCAATCAAATTATTCCTTGAAACATTATAAAACCTTTCTCTTGGTCCGGTGTCGATGCTAATGAAGCTAATGGGTTCTGCTGGTCTCCTTGAAGCACTGCCAGAGCCATAGAGGTCATTTCCTGTCCAGTACCAACAATAGAAGATAACACCAATACAACGCACTGTACAGACAGAGGCCCACCACTGTCATTATTGCCATCAACCCCAAAGTTAAGTTGCACAGTGTGTACGAAACAGAATCAGAGGGCAAAGAGAACCAACACCCATAATGACAAATCATATACAATGGACATGTGTGTCTCTATCTTCACATTTCAAATGACAATAATAACTGTTCAACAATAACAGTTAAAAACCACTGTTATGTTCTCAAGTCAAAATCCACATACAGTTCTGTGCCTCCTGTAGAAAGTAGAGTATAATAGAGTCCATGCATGTTCATGAAGGCGGCCACGTGTCAGAGCCACTGTCTCACCTGTGGGTCGCAAACACACCACACAGCTGCAGGGGAATGTCAAGGGTCAATGAGTCGACAGTGATGAGACTGTACTGTAGACTGACGGGTGATACAGTGTTGGTGTTACAGTAATAAAAAAACTACGTATTTCCCTTATTGTAGAGAGAGAGAGAGAGAGAGAGAGAGAGAGAGAGAGAGAGAGAGAGAGATGATGATGTGGAGAGCACAGAGGAAGCAGGGTAGAGGCAGAAGAAGCAGGGCAAGCTGATCACAGCTTGTCTGACATCAATCCAGTAGTTGGTTCGTTTCTTGTCCCGGGTTCACTGGACACATATCTGGTTCTTCAAACTGTGGAGAGCGAGGGGGGGGGGGGGGGGGGGGGGGGGGGTCATTAGAAACCATCAGGTTCAGACGTAGCGAAACACACATTTTTCACATATGACACTTGAAACTTTCACAAAATATACATTGGATGTGTTTGCCCCATGAAGTGTAATGCTGACAGAATGATGATGATATCATCTATCCATCCATCCATCCATCCATACTTTGTTCCTTTCATCTACTCTAATGATTAAACAAGATGAAAGGAGCGACTGTGACCTCAGACAGTTCTGTTCCCCTTAAATAATTAATGCTTAATAATGATCCATGTGTGAACCTATGACCTGAAGGTTCATTCTATCTTATGTTTAAAATCCAGAAAGAGGCTGAGGACTGAAGTCGGTCAAAGTGAATGGAGACTTTACAATCCAGGTTTTTCTTTTATTGATTTGACCTTTTGAGACTTGGAGAGAAAATGTATCAAAACAAATGTGGTATTTGAAAACTGCTGTGTGTTTTATCATTACAACACATTTGGTTATATAAACGTTGCTTCTCTGAAACAGCCTACATATTTATCTATCATTCATTTGACTATTTCAAATCAGTGATTCACTCAGTCTCTCTCTATAGCGAGTAATACTTAACTCTAAACATGACAATCTAATACAGGGGTCACCAACCTTTTTGGAACCGCGGGCTACTTCAAAGGTACCGAGTAACCCAAAGGGCTACCAATTTGATATACACTTCTAAAGTCACAAAATTGCACTGTTGAACTTTAATTAGAAGAAAGAATCCTAAAAAAATCATTAACAGTGATTTAAGAATGTAAGAAAATCTTACATTTACACTTAATTTCTCCAATTGTTTCATTAAGAATAATCAAATAATCACTTCTACATTTCAAAGGAAATCATCATGTTCCATTTTTAACACTAACAATTTTAACTAATCATAAACCATGTAACATGTTTGCATGAGTTATCGAATGAGTAACTTTTTTCAAAAATCAACTCAGTAATATCTTATCTCAATCCAATCACCAAATCTGCAACATCTTTAACAAAATCACTTTATCTGTTACACTTTATGAACATATTTGTCGCAATGTTTCAGTAAAAATAAGGTGGTTAAAGGTGCAGTGTGTAAGATTTGGTGACATCTAGAGGTGAAATTGCATTTTGAATCCATCACCTCACACTTACCCTTCTAATCATGCAGGAGAAACTATGGTAGACTTCAGTTGTCATAACTCTGCACCTTTAATGATATACAAAACAAACTTGGCTATGGCACTGGCATGTTACCACTGGTAACATCTGGTATCTTTATAGTCAGTCTTGCATATGTGCATCAGTGCATATGTGTATCATCTGTTCTTCTTTATTGAAACAAAATAAAACACCTATGTTATTTACCTTATTTACACATCAACATGTAATTTCTGTCCCTCCATTTCTCCTCCGCTCTCTGTATCGCACACAGTAGAGTCCCGATGCGCGCACATACACAGAAACGAGCATGCTCGTTCATGTGAACACCGCATTGGAAAATGACAGTTCAATTCTGATAAAGACCAGTGTTTCCCCTACCATTCTATTCTTTTCTCCCACCATAACGGCACCCCGCCCCCTTGGAGGATCAAGTTATATACATTTAATACATTTTCTATACAGCACCACGTGACAACAGACGTAATTTAAGGTTACCTTTCCTGTATTGAACAGGTGTATACCTTATTCTTTTATTAAACAAAGTCAAAAACGTAGGTTATTCATCTCATTTACACGAGAGAGAGAGAGAGAGAGAGAGAGAGAGAGAGAGAGAGAGAGAGAGAGAGAGAGAGAGAGAGAGAGAGAGAGAGAGAGAGAGAGAGAGAGAGGCTCTGCCAGAGTGGCAGCCGCTCGCCACTCCGCTCCCGTTCCAACTTATTAAACATCGCACAATCATTATCCACACCAACAGTCCTCGTAGTCCAACTAAGGGTACA
>JAFBJT010011626.1:0-15056 GCA_016785325.1 Chascanopsetta lugubris | reverse complement strand
GTTACCACACGACTTTTGTGTGAGGCTAACATCTAAAATACACAAAAAGCACCACCAGAGGCCGACTGTTGACTTGTTTAGAACTTTGTGGGGTGGACAACAGAGGGGATAGGTATGAGAGATGAATGTAGATGTTACAGTACTTCCTGTCTTGTCATTAATTACAATAGTGTTTAACAGAGAAATACAGCTGTTAGAGCAAAAGTAAAACTACTGAATAATCAATTGTAAAAAAACTAAACCAAACCAAGAGGTGAAAAGCACCATAAGCACATATAATGATGTCTATCCTATAAAGGCACTTATTCAGTCCGTATGCTCTCCAACATGAAGCAACCGCTAGGTGTCCTCATTTGTCTCCAAATGACTGAACGTCTCTGGGTCACTTAGTTTCTGTTAATACATCCTGAGCATCTGGTGTCGTAGAGTTATTTTTGTGTTAACACTACTGATAATGAAGATAAGTGTAAAAAGATTGAAGTATTAAAGTTTAGAGCTCCAACAGGATATTTATGTAAATCATATAGAATAAAAAGTATTCACATGATCCTCTACTGCTTCTCTTGGTGCTACTTTCACTAAGAAGTTCAACTGACACATGACTCATTTTTGTCATTTGAGCCAAAGGGTTGTCTGTTACTGACATTTATGAAATCATTAACATTTGTTAGATTACAAAAACATTCAGAATTGCTCCATCTAATTGTAAGAACATTTAAATCATTGCATAATTTTTTGCTATGAAAATTGATTCTCTGTCAAATCTGTTAGGTCGTGAAACGTCATCATAAAAGGAAGATTTAGTAATCAAACACCATTGGCCTCCTGTTGTTTCATCATCAGTTATAATGCGCCTCCCTGAGCAAAAGAAATTGTCACGCGTAGGAAAATGTTGAAACATCTTAACGAAATGGTCAAACACAACAGAGCAACAAACGAGTAGTGTTAGTCTGCTCTTTAACTGAAATGAATTAAATTAATGTCAGTATCACGTCTTTGAACCTCTAATTGACTTATATCTGTGTCTCTGTCTCTTATATGTGTTTGAATTCACAACAGTAGATTAGAGTGCAGCATTCAAGGACACATTATAAAACGAGAACAAAACCTCTCGCTGCAAAGTATTGTCGGCTGAGTTTTGCTGTTGAGGGAAGAATGAATTACATCTGAAACCTGGAAGACTTCAATCTATGACACACTGCACTTCTTAATCTAATCAAATGTTAGAGTTGTGACCTATTCCTAGAATACCCATATATAACCACAGACACATGTGCATATATATGATGCAGATGTCAGATTTGTGACTTCAGTATTATTGATAGTTTAGGAACAACCACTTAATTGTTGGTTGAGCTAGTTCCCAATACAATCAAAATCAAATCCGTCATCGCACATATCAAAACAATATGTCATGTTCCACAATGTCCAAAGTAGCTTGCATAACTTTAAAGTGATAAGTCACTAGTCATTAGTGATTATTGGATTGCTTGTTTCAGTTAATATGCTAACTTTTTATCACCATTGTAACATTTACTGTGCAGAATAAAAATGCCAGTGATTGTGCTTTTGTTTGTTCCATTACATAAGAGCAGATCCATCACCCGTGGAATTATTTAGCAGTTGACATTTCCATCCAATACACCATTTCAAACCACAGCTAAGCGTAACTGTAAAGTACGCCAAACACAAATGGTAAATAGGTTGATTATGACTTTTTTGTAAGTTGCTCAACACAGCTACATACCCAATCCCATCTTCAGTTTCAGGCTGCTGCTAGTTTAGTCTATAGGTGGTGTGGTTCACAGAGAGGCCACATGGCCACCCCCACGAATTTCATAGAAATCAGTTTTGAGGTCAGTAGTAAATCCATTTTGCACTATCAGCACGCAGTTGCCCCTATCCTCTATCTCCAACTCTGCTATTTGGCTTGTGTCATGTTTCACAGCTTCTTCAAGAACTGTTTACAGGAGTGATCTGTTTACATGTGTCAGATTATGTATGTCATAGTTTAGACATACCCCGCAATGGTGTGCATGCTTTCAGAAATCAACACACAGGAGATATATTTACTGGTCAACACAAAGTCCACACGTTGGTGACAACAAATATAAACTATTCTGTGATAAGACATGGTTTCGAAATGTCATGTAATCCATAGTGATGATTATTATTAAATTGTTTTGAAATCGATTATGGATTTCAAATGATGATGTTTGAAACAATTAACAAAATCATTAAGTTATATCATCGGTATAAGTTAAAATCAGGCTTGGATTTGCAATATAGACAAACCTTCATGACATGTCTCTATGGTTTGTTTTTTTAAGGTTGAATAACAGCCACTTTACAGCAGGGATACTTTATATAACCTAATAAAACCCAGCGCCCGGCTTTAAGCTGCAGCTCCTGCTGAATCACCTGACAAACAAAAATAATAACTCCACGTACGTTGGCAGCTTGGTGGCCTAGTTACTATCTTAACAGGTGTTAATGCGCTGTGATTCACCTGATTTGGACTCGTGGAAGTTGACTGGTGTCATTTTGTTCCAGGTGGTGGTTTGGCAGAAGGCCAAAGTGGCTGATCATAGAAGTGCCCTCCTTGCGACTCTGGGGCCCAGCGCTGTTGCAAACCTGCTCCCATGCCACTATCACCAGGAGCAACCAGAGGTTAGTTCAGGGGAAAATCAAACAAGAAGCTTTTCATTGTTTCACACTGAGCGTTGGACAAAGTCACATTTCAACACTACAGCCAAGTGATGGACCAAATGTTGAGAGGTGACGTGGCGTGCACTGCATGGATGAGTGTCACTGGCACATAGCATGGCCGAGCTGGCTCAGAGCCACGTGCGCATGGAACCCCTCTTTCTCACACTGAGACTCCCATGCAGCTTTACCCTTCATTATTGGAAAAATGACATTGAAGTGTGATTTTAGTCACAGACTAATCTAGAGAAAATGACATGACACATGATAAAATCTACGTAATTATAGTTTGTGTCATTCAACGTCACTTGGTCATCTAAATAACTACACATTGGCTCTAAAAAAACAAATTAAGAGTTAATGAAAAGCCTTTGGGGAAGGAAAATATGTGAATAATTGGCAAAAATAAGTGTGAGCAGGTAAAACTGATTGTGAGCTAATAACCTCATCAGGAACGCCTGGTCTCAAGCCAGCAAATGTGGTCAGTTGGTGGCTTGCCAAATATTTCTTTGCCCTTTTCTCTCAAGTTCTTTCCTGATGAAGAGTGAATTATTTGTGTTTGCTAAGCTTTTCTGTGCTGATTGTAATCGAATTACCGTCGAGCGGTAACTTTCTGCTTGGTCACGGTAGGTGTCATGTGGCTCGTACCTGCTGCCAGGCTCTCGGCTAATCTCCTCTGACACATATGGAGCAGCCCTTTTCACCCCGTTTCTCTCTCATTTTCCTCCTTGTTGTTGTTATTTTGCTGCCGCACTTTGGCGACCAGTTATGAGAATAACCTTTCACCTTTTCCCCTCACTTCCCGTTCCAATGAACGCCACTGCTTCTCCTCTTTGTCCGTAAGAGCCAAGCGTAGTGATCAAGAGAACCAGGTTGACAATTTCACCGGGGCCTTGCTCGAGGAGAGAGCTACTCCACTGCAGAATAAAATGTGACACTCATTTTTGGAAGCATGACTACACATAGCCACGGCCCTTTGGGGCCAGAGGTTCCATCCGTGCTCCCATAAAGTGACCCTAATGAGCAGAAATAGAGGGAAGCATATGTGCCATGACCTGAAACAGCAGTTCATTTATTAACTTCATTGGCGTGTGCGTTGCTGCTAATAATGAGCCCTGGGCCATTTGGGGAAAAAGGCATAGCCACTCTCCTCTTGCAATCTGCAGTACATTAACAGCTTTCCATCATTTCTTACTACCTGATCTTCACAATAGAGATTCAGGTACAGTTTTACAGTTTTGTGCCGAATCATTAACTTAAGCTTTTGTGCAGTCCCACTGGTGAGATTTTAGGTGAAAAGTGATCATGTATTTTGTAAATGTAAATAAGGACACTGGAGCAGTAAAGGCTGTGTGTAGATACACACAGCAATAATACCAACAATAAGTAGCTGTCTGCTTTACTTGTGAATAGCACAGTCCTTGTGACAATGTAATGTAGGATCATTTCTTTTATTAGAGTATTAGAGCCATTCTTGCTGAATCCTTATTTAACAATAGTTGAACACAGCATTTGACCCATTTCTAGAAACTGGTGTCTGAGATATACTTCAAGCTTATAGTGTGCGAGGGGAATAATTAGCCTTATTTTTTTCAGATCTCTTTGGAGGGCTTTTTCCCGAAGCCTGGCGCAGACTTCTCCTCTACAAGCTCATCGATTCCTGGCAAAACGTTCATATTTGTCAACAACCGGCCTGTTCACCATAAGGATGTGATGAAGGTAGAATCACATTTGGATAATCTAATACAACAGATTTTTTTCTTTTAGTTAATGTTTATTCAATCCAACAGTATTTAAGGACTCATCATCTCGTTACCATTGTGTATTCGATCATCAGATGTTGCGTCAACACTATGCGGCTCAGTATCCAGGAGAGCCGGTCCACAATCGTTATCCCACCCTCATGCTGAAAGTGGCAGTTTCGCCCTCCTCAATTGATGTTAACCTGACGCCAGACAAGACCCAGGTTCTATTTCATAACAAGGTGACAAACAAATTCAGACACAGTCGGAATCAGTTGAAAATCAAGTGCATTTGTTGAGTGAACAATTTGAAAATAAAGCAAAAATAAAGGGTGTTCTGTCTGACATATAGGAGGCTTTGCTGACTGCAGTAGAGGCGTTGCTGGTTTCTCTCTATGGCTATCAGCCCGATGATGACCAATCAGCTGAGACGCAGCACAGCCATGAGAAGTCGTCCTCACCATCAAGTCATTCACAGACTGATGCGTCACGGCATCACGACACTGAGAGAAGAAGAGAGAGTGATGTCAGTAATCACAATGATGATAACATCCCTGTGTTTACAGAACAAGGCAGTGATGCATTGCATCTTGACCACCAGGCCTCAAACAGCAGCTCTTCCTCATCTTTAGCAGAGGATTGGATTGTCGACCAGATCCCAACCTGGCTTGAGCCAAACGTTTCTCTTTGTGATGATGAAATTCCTCATGGCTGTCCTCAGACAACCGATACAGCTTCAGCAAGCAAATCCTCAGAGACTCTAGAAGACAATGTGTTGATAGTCACAGAACCGAGAAAAGACCCGATATTGGCGGCGGACTGGAGTCGTGGGACCGCGCTGATCGACCCCATGTCGAGAGAGCCCCTTCAGCCTGTTAAGATCCTTCAACCCTCAAAGCACAATCATTCAGAGTCAGAGGAAAGAAAGACTCAACACAGCTCAAATACGAAGATGTTCAAAAGCATAACGGAGAAACGGGATGCTCTTACGGCCTATGACCTGATCTGCAACAGAGCCGTCAGGGCACCACTGCCGTCCGCCACCACGCTTGGGAAGGAGGCCAGAGCTGAGGTTATAGGGGAGGAACCCAAAGCCGGTCTGCAGGATATCAGTGTCGCTGCTCAGGAGAGGTGGAAAAATCTGAGGGAGGACGACCATAAGAAGTGAGTTTCCAGACCTTCACCTTTCCAAGCAGTTGTTTCCATTTCTTGTTATTTGCAAGGCAGCGGGGGAAGGGAAAGTTTGACCTGTCATTTGAATGTGAAAAGCCCAGTGTGGAAATCATGTTGATATAAGCTGTGTTTCTAATTTCCTGACAACTGTGCCTAATAGGTAGAAAACATTTCCATAGTGCAAGTATTACTAATGACAAAATGTCATGTATTCCCAAAGCACTTCCTCTATCCAGAGGATTCCCACGTCTCGTCTGCCTGAACTGGTGTGCACTCCTTTTTCATTGGGACCCCAATATACTCTCTTTGTCCCCTTAGTTGATAGATAGTTGTATATTCCTTGTGTTGTATACACCAGTAGTAGCAATACATAGATACGACTCGTTTTTATATTTATCCAAAATTAGCTCAACATCTCAGCAGAGCTATGGAGGGAAATTCACAGCGGAGTTGATATGTCCCTTTAAATCAGCCTCTACATGTTTCAAGCACATTCATTCTGTTGTCAGAAATCTGGTCAATGTTAAAGTATGTAGTTTTCAGTGACATGTAGTATTGAAGTAGTATGTTGCACCTGGATACCCATAACCCTTGCAAGCTAAAGGGGAAAAACTATAGCAGGCATCAGTTATTGTTAAAAGAGCAAAGTTGGTAGTTTGTTATTGTTGTTTGGTATTTGTGGCAACTGTAACTGCATGGAGAGGCTTTGAAAGATCGTATGCTCCTGATAAGTAATGCAAAGGGCCAATTTAAGTTTAATATCAGTTTGTATTTTCAGGTGAATCTGCACGAATGAAAACATTGCAATCAAGAATAATTTCGCCAAATCCTACTCTCTAGACCTTTTTAAGATGACCATTTAAGAGGTCATTTCAAACGTGAGCAATAACATTGAAACAGTCCCGACAAAAACAAAAATAAACTCAAAATCTCCTGTCGCTAGGTTCACAAGTCTCACCTATGCTTACTTCATAAGTGGTGTCAGGCATGACACATACTTGGCTTGTCAAGAAAAGAATTGGCACAGTCCAGACAGAGGTAATGAGTGTTTGTGTTTGACCCTTCCGTCCGTCAGAGCTTGAGAAGCAAGAAGCTACGATGGGATGGAGTTTTTTTTTTTGCACGATATCAACCGAAAAATAAGACAATTATCACATGAATGTGCATGCTTGATGTTTGGGTGCATTGGTTTCAATCAGTCAACCACTTACATTTTATTTATATAGCCCACATCCACAAATCACAACGTGTCTCACAGGGCTTCACAGGGATCCTCAGTGCATAGACCTAAACTACCTTTAACAGGAGCAAGGCCTAACAACCTCATGGGGAGTCACATGTGAGGGTTTCTTGGGTAAAGGTTTGTTTGCCTCCGAGTTAATATGAATCACTTATGAAAAGCTGATGCCAACATGTGCCTCTCAGAACTCCAGAAATAAGCTCGCAGCAAAGCATAGCAACAGACAATGGAAAATGGTCAATCTTGGCATGTAGTCATGAGTGTTTTCTGAAATGCTCCAGATGCAAATGTTTATGTCTGGTACAAACTGTGCTTGTGATCTGTATTCGTAGAACTACTCCTCGAGCATCATGAAATAGCACCATTATACTGCTCCGAGAGTGTTTCAGTCCAATTATGTTAGATTACGGCCTCCCTATTTAAAGTTATTACAAGGTTGGAAAAAATGTATCAGCAGCTCTTGGGGCCTTATATAAGGTATGGAAGAGAGTATGGAAAAAGACATCTGTTTAGAATCCTGCCTTACTCTACTGCTGTCTTAAACATGAAATAGGATGTGGCAAGTACTTGGCCCCCTTCACTTCCACTATTAAGTGGCACACTACTTCTAGGAATTATACTTGAAACAGATTATTAAAATGATGGGGTGCTGAAGTGTAAGGCCTAATGCTTAACACATGAAGATGTATGGAAACATGAGTTGGCAACTTTGCTGAGGGAAAGCACCCTATAGTGTGTGCATCACATTGTTGATGTGTTCTCTGCATGTACAGTTAGAACAAGTTGTTACTCAGAGTCTAAATTCTTATTTTAGCAATAAGCTAATGTGTTTTATGCAGACGGCATTGCACGGTAGCTTAGCAGCAATGCTACCAGGGCACAAATACTTACACATTTATTCCTCGGTCAAATTTCTCAATCTAAAAAAGGAAATTGCAATTACATATTGATTCAAACTAATACATTTTTTCGTAGGTACTCGCATCTAAATCAAAAGTGAAAGGTTTTATTTGTTGTTTTGATGTAGTTCCATCTGCCGTAAGAAGATGGCCTCATCCTGCGAGAATGCATATCAAACAAGTACAGATACAAGATAACATCAAGTGGCACAGTATCATAGATAACGGGTCTGGAGAGCTCGTCATAGCACAGATAACTTGCTGGTCAGACTCCCAGTAAATATTATTGCTATTTCGCTGACTTACCTTTCGAGTCAAAGTCATGGGCCACACCAGCCTGTGCATGTTTTCAGTTGTTGTCCATCCACTCTTGGCTGTGTGTTCAGCAGCTCCTCAGATAAATAGTAAATCTCTGGTGAGGCAGTTCGAGTGTAGCTGTAGTGGATCATCACTCTAACGGTAAAAAAACAAAAGGGGTGTAATGGGGCGACCGGATCTGCACTTTCTGCAGTCTTCTGTTTAAATCTCTGTAAAGCAAGACATTGACATATTTGGTACTTTGTCAAGACTGTTTTTTAAAAGACATCATATGATTAGTAGACTGTCGTAAAAAAAATTTATTAAGATATTTTATTTGAGCTATTCCGTTTTATTGCTGTATTTTTCATCTTGCACATATCAGCATTATGGTTGATCAGATGATAACAAACTACAAAAAGTTAACCTTGTATCAATGTAGAAGTCAAATTCTTATAAGGTAAAACATGAGGGATTTTAGTCAATTTACATTTGCCTCACTGATTCCATTTGTCCTGTGGTAGAGCAGATCATTCAGTCCCTGTGTTTATATTGGGTCTGCAATGTGGCTCGTTCATTATGTACTGTAAGCGAATGCTTCACTTCGTGGTTCAAATGACTCAACTCGCACTTGTATCTGTTGTCATGCATTGCATGCAAGTGTACGCTGGAAAGCTTGAAACTGTGTTGTCATTGCTGCTCTTATGGAGGCATTTGAACTCTGCAGGGCCGATGAGGGGGCGAAGCAACCCCAAGACCAACAGACTAAACATGTCCCTGCTGAGGGCCGCAGTGACCCGAACGCGAGCACCCTAAGGAGCCACGCTCGCAGCCTGAAACGCAAGGCCCCGCTGTCCAATCAGCAGCTGCTGGACGAGCTCTTCGCTTCACAGCCCCAAAAGAAGATGAAGAGCCCGGCACCTAAGTCCTGGCAGCCCCTCCCCTGCAGCGTAGCTGCCCTTCGGCTGCAGCTTCAGCGCCTCTCATCCCAGAGCAGCGCAGCACCACGGGGCCTCCGTCTTGTAAATCGACTGGCCTCTCAGAGTGCCTGGGTCATTTTATGTGGTCACAGGCTCATGTTGTTAAACCCATTTCGAGTGGAGGAAGCCTTGCTGTTTAAGAGACTTTTAGAGAATAATATACTTCCAGCTGAGAGTCTGCAGAACCCTATACAGTTAACAAATGGGTAAAGTATCACTCGCCTCTCACCAGCAAAATACCAACACTGACAGTTGTTTTCCTTGTGGGAAACTGCTGACGCATCCAATTTCTTTACATACATCCGTGTTGGAGACTTAAACCAAACAATTCCTCGTACTTGGTTTCTATTAATGCTCATATAAAGCATAAAAATATACTTTTGTATGTTTAACACTACTTTGTGTTTCTTTTCCTAGAAATCTCGGCGGAGCTGAATATATGGATGGTTTGTGCAACATGGAAAAACAAATGCCCGAGCTGGACGGACAAGTCTTCTTCTCTGATCCCAGGCTTGTAGCTAACGGCTTTAAAATCAAACTCGCACCAGGTACATTTACAACAAAAATGTGGACCATAACTTTGATGCTTTGGCAGATAAATATTTGTGCTATCTGCCAAACACATGATATGTGTAGTATTAACAAAAACTGCTCTAACACAACTAACATTGGTATGTTCCCTTGTATTTTATAATGACTCCATCAGTAATGTCAAAGTTCCCCTGTCATTTGAAAAAAACAAAACAAATACAGAATACATAGCTTTTAAACCCCAAAATCGAGCATGACTGAGCCGCTGAGTTGAATTTTCTAACTGCATCTGTCACTTGGGTTGTAGGAACAGAGTGTTGAGCCACTGCCAACAGCTGCCAGCAGCTGCAGACGACCTATGAACGTGCACAGTGGTAGATTTCTTGGAAGATATCCACACACAGATATAACAATATGATTGTAATAGTTGAACCCTTAAGAGCCTTTAGCCTTTAGAAAAGTATCTTGTTTGTGCAATATTTCAGTTTTTCTTTTTGAAAAGTTTGCAAATATTTCCGAACATTTGATCGTGGTAGAGTCTGACTAGTGCAGTATGCATGCGATATATTCTCAAGGATATTCATTTCAATAGCATTTGACCATATATGCCCTGTTGAATACTGTCAAATGTAATGTTACTTCAAATTACAAGCACACTGTTAAAAAATGCTGACATGCCAGCTTCATGATCCTTGTGACATTAGTTCTGTGTTCACTTCCAAAGTCAAACAGTGTGAACACTGGCTGTTTTTGTTGCTGGAATGGTTCACCTCAGTTGACACTGGCTTTCTGCCCAACAACATGGGCTCACAGTAGGTGTGTACCCCAGCATGCAGGTGATGAGAATGGTTGCCCTTTAAGAAGTTCGAGGAATTTTCATTTGGTGCTGCCGTCCTTGGTAGGTGTGCGTGGGATTGAGGGGAGCAGCACATGTAAGAGGCTTTCATTGCACAACCTCTGCCATGTGTATCTGGTTTTTGGATTGTTGAAACTTTGTCTTTTTAATTATGTTAAAAACAGAAAAAGCTGACATTTTCGAACAGCATGTTTCCCTAAGGAGATTAATATGTTGGTATTATAATCAGGAAATTTATCACGGTCAGCTGGGGCTCCCGACATTCTTCTTTTTTTTAAAGCAAATAAACTTGCACGAGCAGCACATCCAGCAGCAACATATTCAATAAATCTAACTGTCTCTGCATCTCAGCTTTTCCTCTTTACCTGTCTGACTTGCTTTTACATCCAAAGTTATGTATCAGAAATATAAATTGTCAATGATTTGTAGTATTTCCTCATGAAACAAGAAGCCATCATTCTTCCACTCTACAAGACAACTTCCTTCCAGTCTGCTGGGGCTTCTATTAGTCATTTAACACTCCATTTGGCCCCCGGCTTGTTTGACTTGGTCACCAGTTCGGCCGTAAACCACAATATTTATTTATTATTCTTTCCTGGAGATAGTAGTAGCGTCTGGAGTGTATTAATCCTTGTCATCTGCCTGTTTTGGCCAGGCCTCGCTTCGGCTGAGAGACATCTGGAAGTGACGGCAATGGCCGAGTGTGTGCCTTTCCTCGGCGTGGAGGACCTCAGGGAGATCCTGACCGCAGTTCTTCACAGGGAGGCCAAGACTGTGCAGGAGTGCCGGCCGCTTAAAGTCACAAACTACCTTAAAGTGAGAGAATGTGTTTGAATGAAAAATGAGAAGTTACTGCTTCGTTGTGTTTCATTCGATATTTGAATTGTTTTCTTTTGCCGTCACAGGGTGAAGCAGTCCGACTTGCCCGTCAGCTGTCTGCTCATTTGTCCAGGGAGGATGTGAAGGAGATCCTCGTGCGGATGGAAGAGCTCGGTGAGCACAGCAGGTCCTGCCTCCACGGTCGACCATTTCTCCAACACCTGTCTGATGTCCCCTCCAATGATGAGGAGGTAAAGGCTCTGCTGAGGCCTCTGGAGCTGTAAAATGAAAAATCACCGCAGTGTAACACGACACTAGCGCTTCCTGATTTATCTCCACAATTTATGTCCAAGTTTGTTACAAAAAGATTTTTAAAAAATAAAATAAATGCATTTTTTTCTACATTTTGTTATTGAATCAGATATTCATTGTGTTTTTCAACCTTGAGTTTATTCCTGTAGATATCCACCAACCCAGTTAATATATCAGCTGAAGGAAACTAAATCCCTCGACTGTCTCGCAAGGTCTTGATAAGGACAAGAAAAATGGCACTGCTATGTCAATTTATCTACAAATTCCACAAACATCTGTCTGCATGTCTGTGGAATGCATATATCAGGAATCGCTTATAAAATCAACTTAGATATGGAATATGCATTTTAATATTCCAGGGAAGTCCTGTGTCTGATTTGGTGCACTTGGACCCGATCACTTTTATTATTAGATCTTTCTAGATTTAATATTATACTGCATCAGGTTTTATTTGGAATCACAAAGACATTGCAAGTGGCTGATCCATCCTGAATGCAACATTGATTGAATTCTTTCCGCAGATTATCTACAAAAGTAAAATCTCATAATAATAATTTAATAATAATATATATAATATTTTAAGGGAACTGTAAGGTTTTTATTTTATTTGTATGCATTTTGGTTTACGAACAAAAATCTGACAAACACTGACCATAAAATCAGTGAATGCAAATCAATGCAAATAAACCAGGTAGGATGAGCACAAATCTAACCTCAGTGTGCACCAAAGACCATCCAGCACACGATCGTATCGTTGAAGTGTTTCAAGGTGACTGCCAATGACAGGAATCTAGAGCAGTGATTCTCAACTGGTGGGTCACGACCCAAAGTGGGTCGCCACCTGCTGGTCTTTTGTGGTTTGTTTATCGATAAACACGTTTCTCTGGTGTTGGTTTAATGTGATATTCTGAACTATCTCGTGCTCAAACTGCACCATGTTTTGTTTTGTTTTTTTAAATGAATTTGATGAGTTGAAAAGTTGCCTCGATTTGGGTCGCGGCTTGTCATCATGGGGTTGTGGTGGGTCAGTCGAGACTGATCTAGACGGCAGAAGGTCAGGGGTGTAACAGGGTGTGATGATGTCAGAACATATTGTACATGCTATTGTCGCAGGTCAGGCCAACCAATGTGTTACAGAAGTACGTTTCCAGCTCAAAGGGAAACTGCACCATCTAACAGCTCTAGTCCGTGAGAGGATCCACCTGCTGCTGTGAGTCTTATTCTTTATATTCGTGGTTTTTTGCAGTGATTCTTTTTCCTTGAGTCATTTGAATTTTTTTAGGATTAACAACAGCACTCTTCAGAAAGCACAGGGACATCTGATTCCCTGTCTTGATGAGAGTCCAAAATTCAGAGTGTCTTAATACCCCGAAGCCTCATTGTGGCACCATTGAAATGGGTATTGGCAAGCCACAGACATGCCGAGTGCCAGCTACTACCCATAATTCTTTTCCCTCAATTAGTGCCAGCTGCCCACCCTTTAGTATTGGCAGATACTTGTGTAATATCCCTGGCTGCATTAAATGCTTCAGAGATTTGCACTGTAATTTCAACCTCAAAGTTTCACAAATCCTTGATGCTGAGCTCACTTGTGGTGGTGCCACTTCCTAAAGACATTAGTGCGTCAGTGGGGCTGGAGCTCAGTTGGTTGTTTGACGACCAAATCAGGTTATTTAAGATTCGCCATCGTAAATGCATATGTTTTGTCGTCATTCACACGATTCCTTCATCACCTTCGGTAAATGTAAATGTAATGTTAATATAATGTTGGGTGGTTGTTTCTTTAAAAGTCAGTTACGACCACACCTGAATAACAGGAATACATATGCAGCCCCAAGAGGCTTTCACTCGTCGCCTTTTCATATGGATACTGAATCCCACCGTTGGGAAAAGTGCAACCCGATCGCTCGTCTTATCATAATATTATAGTTAGGACCGTGAAAGGTCAAACCACAGCACACGTCTTGTTTTACGTGGCCTCTGCTGAGAGGACCCACAGATAGCTCCAGCATTGCTGCAGGGCCAGCACTGCAAAAGGGATAAATGCCAGCGAGGACCCCTGCGCCCCCCCCCCCCCCCCCCCCCCCCCCCCCCCCCCCCCCCGCCCCTCCTCACCCCTGCACCTCTTAGCTTCTCCCTGCCTGCTCCTGCACAGACTCTTGTTTTATAAGTCAGCGGTGGATACGTGCTCCTCGGTTGCTCGTTTCCAGAAATGCGTGAGGCAGCAGAACCGACTCTGTACGTGCTGCCTGTGGTGTCCAGGGGGCATCTCAGAGTAATTGGGGAGGATTAACTGATGATCATCTTTTGACCATGTGACCAAACTTTTTAGAAGGTCAGCAGCAGTTCTCTTTGCCAGCTGTCTTTTTAAGCCACCTGTTGCATTCTTTTTAACAACACCTCAACTTAAACGGAGGTATTTACAAATAGTTTTCCCAAACTGGAGGAATAGAAAGGAATGAAGGCAAAACTTGGAACTTCACAACCCTGATACAAAAATACTCGCTTCACATACAACGTCATCTAGATAGTTAGCTGCTCTCCGATTACTGACCTAAGGCGCAGAGCTACTGCTCGTCACGTCGTCTTCAGCAGCAAGTGCAACTGTATACCACTCCAACAACCCAGAAGTATCCGTGCACTTTAACAGAGTCATCAAATCCAAAATAAAATGACATGAACTATAATTAACCCCTTTTCCCACTGTTTTTTGGAAGTGTTACAAGAAGTGGTCACATTGAGTACTTTGGCCAGTGCTGGGTACACTTTCCATCGGCTTCTGTTTAGAAAGATAATATTCAATATTAATCTAGGAATGCATGATTTTGATTATGTCATACTCTGAAAAGAAGTCTTCAAATTAGAAATTGGAATCAGCAGTTCAAAGGGGCGACTCAGTCAGATTCAGTTGAAATGATGTCATTTTTATCGAATGAAAGAATGAAATATCATCTCATCATGCTCACGTTTTCATGCAGCTCTCCTGAATGTAGGGTTTGTTGTTATAATTACCTGAAAATGAACCCTTCAGATATTACATTGGGACTGAACCCTCTCTACGGAGGCAGCCATGTTTTTAACGTTGCCCAAAATAGACAAACCAAACACCTTTTTCAGTGTTAATGATGCAGTATCTGAAAGCACCAACGTGCAGCTTTACCACTAGATGTCACTAAATCGTAAATTTAGAAACGTCACACCTTTGGGCTTTTTTCAGTACAGATACTGCTTGTTGGTCACATTTCTTACCATACCTGTATTTAGGTATAAAAAGAGGCAGACTGAATGGATGGTCACCCTGTCACCTTATCTATAGTCGTCATAGGAACAGCGACACGTCCATCTTTAGAAAAACAAAACGTCTTGGCCGTGCAGCTATAGAGACATCACTGCCTCTCAGCTCATGGTCTGATGTTTCAGAGTGAATCAACAGAGCATGTTTGGCCTCAAACCAAAGTTTGGGACTATTGACTTTCAACCTGATGACAGCACCAGAGCCAT
>JAFBJT010011619.1:41481-62749 GCA_016785325.1 Chascanopsetta lugubris | reverse complement strand
GGGGGGGGGGGGGGGGGGTGTAGTCAGTATTGACATTCCACTTTGACTAATAGCATTCAGGCTTGTTAGAATCAGGTGTGATTACATTACTGAGGATGGAGATAGACTTCACTTTGATGATGCCTGCTGTTCTGAAAAGCTGTAAATCATAAACAATGATGCCATTTGACCAATGGTTGTTTATCAGACACATTTATATCCATTACAAATTATTTGTATCTATCACAAATAATTCAACTCTTGCTCTTTGGACCCCAAAGTCCAGAGCAAATAACATTCCTGTCTACATTATGAGCTGTATATCACAATGTGTCTGTGCTGATACACCTATTTATCTTGTTCATCTTATTTGTCTTATTTATATCTCCCATTTTAGCCGTAGGGAAGGCACACAAGAGGGAAAACACTTTGAATATATTTGTATGTTGTGTAATAAGCAGCATTTCCTTGTTCATTTCCAGTCGATACTAGTCAACAAGGAGCGTGTAACCCCGTGTAACCCATCGTCACCCACATCCAACCCGACTGTAACAACTTCCTTAAGTTTCTCATGCATCCACAGAGCCACAGCTAAGTAACAGAGCGAGGCTCTAGAACGAGCAAAAGCGTATTTGTTTAAAGCACTGCGATATAAAAGATTTAAGAGGCTCAGGGCAGATTTGCCATTTTGCCCCGGGACGACGTGTAGCCGGCTGAAAAAGCAGGTAGTGAAATTAAAGGGAGCAGGTACTTCTTGTTCTTCTATATCATTTATCTGTTTACTTTGTATGCAGGTCTTATCCGGCTGAGGTTCTGTGGATGTGCGCATATCAGCTCCGACTTAGCAAACCTGCGAATGGAGCTGTGATGGAATGTAACACGAATAAAGAATGAATTTCAAGAAATGGAATTGCTCCTTTAAGGCTCAGTATGTAGAGTTTAGTGAGAACTAGCTGCGTGGTGCAGCTGCATATCCTTTCCTTTGCAAGCCTGTTGAGATCTGCAGTACATTGTGGTGCAACATGGCTGCTCGCAGAGAGTACATGGTCCTCATGTAAATATAAAAGGCTCATTTTAGTGTCAAGAATACATCAATTTGGGATACTAAATTCATAAATTAATCAGTACAATTATCCTGTGACTAAATCTCTGCTGATCAAAGTGGAACGAATGTCAATGAAATCCTTCACACTGCACCTTTAAAATCAGACAGATACTCAAAATTCCCTGTCTTTGCCAAGTCAATTCAAATACAGATATCCAGTTATGCTACACTTACACCCATGTCTGTCCACACTCATATTCTTTACCGTATGCATAGACGACTGAAGGATTAAAGTAAAATATATTAGGATTCCTTTGTAAGAAATGAATGTACAAATGTTGAATCAACTCCCCCAAAACAGATTGTCTGGCCTTGATTTCTGACCTTTGACCACCACAACCTTATCTGTTCATCCTCAAAACAATCCATGTGGACTTCTTTACCAGATGTAATGAAACTCCCCTCAGGCGTTGCTGAGCTACCATGGATGTAAGAGCGGATGGACTTACACAACACTAAAAACAGATAATAATGACTTTGAAGGAACTTAACGGGAAAAAATAGTAAGTCTATTTGATCACAGCCAGCGGATGAATTCTGTAGTCATGGCAGAAAACATGTTCTCTGCGACCTTTGACCTTTGATTACCGCGTGATCATCAGTGCATCCATGTTGACCTTGGCTCTGTGACCTTTGGCATCAACAGTGGGCTCATTCAGCCGTCTGAAAGAATTCTACTCTTGAATCATATTGACAGATCAGGACAGGGTGGATCAGTGTGACACTCCACTTCTGGCCTCTGCTCTTTAAAAGCTTGAGAGATCGAGAGTTTGAAGATTGCAGCGGATCGGAAAGGGACGTTTTGTTTTCACAAGGACATAAGGAAATGTATGGTCGTATGTATGGTCATGTAAAGCTTGACTTTGACCGTTGACCCAAAGATGAATTTTTCAAGGATGGGACGGAAAACCCCAAATCACAGGCTTAAAGTGGTTGCAAGCATGGATGAAGAACGATACTAACCGAATAACGAGCTAAAGGGCTAAACTCCGCGGAGACGGTGTGAAACTCAAGCTGCTAGATTTTGACAGGGTTGGTCAACACCTGTAAAAATGGTCACAAACCGTGACCTGTGATTAAAAAAAATGGGTCACTGTGAATCACATTTTAACACTTCAAACAGCTGGAGTGAAGTTATCTCGAGGCGACTCCTGTTTGGGCTTCACTGGCGAAAGCGTTGGAGTTCTGTGCAGCCTGTCTGAGAGGCCTGACTGGAATAATGAGTGGCGAACGTCTGGGAGGCAAGCGGAGGGTAGCTGATTCAAGAAACTGGTCATGTTTAGGATATTGCGGTGATTGAAACCAGACGGTACTGAGAAAACATACACTTTTCATTTTTCATTACATTCTCATTTGGTGAAAGTTGTGCGGATAAAACATCCCACCCTTTTGAAGGCTGGTCTTAAAATCCTGTCAAACAGCAACGGCAATGAATTTCTCAATAGAATCTATAATATAATACTCCCGAGGACGGCAGTTTATGACGGACCTGGCAACTTCACCACAGTTCTGTCAACAAACTTACGAGCCCTGATGAAAAACGCCCAATGAAACGGGCCAAGTTCATTCTCCTCATTGACTGAATCAAAGGCCTGGACGTGCGGAGCGCCCCTACAAGTGGAACCTGCCTGGAATAAAAGCCACATACCGTGCACCCATGTAATGCGCGTATGCCTATGCACATGCAGGCGCAGTCCCCGAGGGTCCGGGAGGCTGGTTTGGCAGGGGATCACGAGGAACAGGTCAACATGAAGAGCAGGGGAAGGCGAGGCAGATGGAGGAGTCAAAAAGAAACCCGGAGAAGTCTTTGAATCCAGTGGAATTCCTCTCCTCCTCCGCGGCTCCTCTGGGAGGCGTCAGGAGCCTGTGGAGAGAGCGAGGTAAGACGGGGCCTGTCAGGAACAAAGCTCCGAATTCACATGATATGTTTAGCTAAAAGGGTGAAAGAGAAATGAATCAAAGCTTGGCGGGATCAAAGAAACGCAACAATAAAGTCAAGGCGGTTGCCATGGGACCAGCAGGAGATGCATATCATTTATAAGTTGTTCTCCGGCTCTGTCAGATGTGGAGGGAATTGATTGTTATTGTTTGGAGGATGAACTGCTGCTGGAGGGGGTTAAGAGCAAGGGTCACCATCGCACAGTGAGAGGAAGATATCTGCTCGTTTTAAACAGCGACTGCCTGTGATCCGTGTCAGAGGCCACCGCCGATCCACCTTCAACTCGCGATAACAGACAACAAGACAGACACAAAGACAACTTTGTCAACCCCATAAATATCTCCTCGGCACAAACCATTGATAGGCTAAACATTTGTTTTGCATCTTCCTCTGTCAGAGGTTACGCTCATTGTTACCGTTTGAATGTGAAATCAAATAGACTTAAGCTGTTAACTGAAGACTTTCATTTTCATTCATGCGGCGTAATTTTCAGATGAAGACTGCTGAAGCAACACAGAGGCAAGGACTGCCATACTACAGAGGAATCACACGTGCCCAATCTGTACAATTAGATTCGTGGAGTTTACCCACACAGATCATTCTGTATTTTTTGCTATATAATTTATCAACTGAATTAATAAAGATGTGATGTCACATATCCCATCCAAAAAAAAAAATCGAGTCAGATTTCACTCTTGAGAATTATGTAACTGATAAACATAATATAATAAAAAAATAGGTTGACCTATACTCATATGTTCATCTGTAACATGCAACCTCACCAAGAGATGTCACCAAATCCAACACCCTATACCTTTAAGCCTCTCAATTCTGTTTCCCAACAAGATGGGAAACACTATGAGTGAAACGTTTTAGTCGAAATAAAGTGACATCAAGTGAGATGTAATTCAATGAGGCTACATAATACACATTATGCTATAAGCGGAGCAAAACATGTTGAATTACCAAAATGTATGGATTCCCCATATGTTCAAAAACCAAATCAAATTGATTGACATGGCGAGGAACATGTCATTTCTTTTTTTCTGCACACGCAGGTGTGTGTCGACGTGTGTGTGTGTGTGTGTGTGTGTGTGCAGTGATGAGACCCAGTCTGTCTGCTGCACTCTCAGACTTGCACCCATGAGACATCCCAAAATAACAACAAAGGGCCCTCAGTGGGTCGGATGAAAGTCCTGTCACCAACCATTTCTGCTCCCAGTCTCCTCCCCTACTGTATCTCTGAGTGACACCTCACACATCACATGGAGACAGGAAGGGGGAGACAGACTCTCACATTTGACCGCAACCAGTATTCTCATATGTTAATGAGGCCGCTGATGGCTTTTCCGCAGGTGCCGGTTGTTTCACCTGTTTCATCACTACATTGACATTCATCCACAGTGTGGTCCAGTAGAGGTAAAGACGCTGTGACAGGTCAAAATACTTAAGAGTTCAACAACTACTGTTACTACTTCATTTGAAAGTTCAAGACAATTGCTCAGTCGCATCTTCTGATAGTAGGACAGCACTGTTAGCAAACTGTGATTAGCTTCGCTTAGCTTAACATGTAGGCTACAGGAAGCAGCTAGCCTTGCTCTGCCCAAGATATAAAAATACACAAGCATCTACATCTCATATTAGCAAAACCAAAGCACAAACCATGCATACTGTACCTATAAACCAGGAGAAAAAAACCTTAACTAAAGCTAGCATAACAGCTATAGGTAAACTAGCTAGCCAAGCACTGCCCACAGTCTAATATATTGACCATAACATCTGTTGCTAGCTTGTTTTCATGTTTTACTAAAAACCAAAACATTAAAAATCACTTGTGGCTTTACATAATGTTTCTGTTCATAAAAAATACACATTTGACAAAATATAACTTACTTCTTCACTGGTTTCAGGCTGAATGCTAATCTATGCTCATTCAGTTACTGAGAGAAAAGGTGATTAGCATAGCTTAGCATAGCACAATTTAGACCCAAAAGATGTCAGAAAATGATGAAAAAAAAACAACACACAAAACAAAACAAAAACAAGAACTTACCGTTTACATTCTTGCTGTAAACCTTTGTTCATGTAAAGTATGTATAAAGCCGCCTGGTTATCCTTGTAGTTCAGCTCATTGCTCCCGCAGACTTCCAGTCTATACACTAAGCTAAGTTATGCTTATACTTTCTTGGACAAAAGTTAATCACTACTCTTATGTAAAAGCCTGGGGGTGATTAGCGTAGCTTATAGATTAGCATAAAGATTGTAAACGGTTAGCCTTTCTTAAGCTCATCAATGCAATAACCTCTAAAGAAAACATGGTCCTAAGTAAGACTGACTTTTATGCAAATTGAAATAATTTCAAAAACACATTTTAGTAATTGAAATTCAGGCATGATAGTATGTGTATTTACCCAAACGCTAGCCGGTTCCCTTCTGCTTCCATGCTTTCAGCGTTTGAGCTAAGCTAAGCTAACCTTATTGCTTCCTTTCCTTGGCACACATACATGAGACTGATGCATCCAAACATAAACAATAATGTATTTTCCCCCAAAATGGAATAAATTAAACAAATGAGGAAAAGTACAATATTGTAGGACAACAATAAGGCACACTGAATGTCTTGAGCTATAAGAGTAAGGCCCTGTTTGTAATGAGGATCCAGTAAAGTGCTTTCCTACACAGTCCCAACCAGCAGTTAAATCCTCTGTGAAAATCAGATCCATGTTTTACTTCTGATGTCACGCCAAAAATCTGAGAGAGAGTGAGCAAGAGAGAGAGAGAGAGAAAGAGAGAGAGAGAGAGAGAGAGAGAGAGAGAGAGAGAGAGAGAGAGAGAGAGAGAGAGAGAGAGAGAGAGAGAGAGAGCTACAAACGGCAGAGAAGGACTCCATTGTTATTTCTAACTGGTAGAAGCCCTGGGGTTATTTTTCCTCTGCCTTGAAACAAATCAATGAAGCACAACTCACTTTGAACAATTGCACATTTGCTGAAATCAGATGTGGGCTGAGGAGGCAGCCATCATCGCGCCTGTTCTGTTTGTTGACAGAGGAGGACTTTGATAAACAAGCCGCTCCTTTGAAACAGGTGCCCGTGTATGAGTTCAGTTTTGAAAGGTAATTCAGAAAACACAGACTGATTAGAGCGTGTTTGTTATTCTGCGTGCAACCATTCGGATTGGAGCGTATCCTTTCCCCCCCAACGTCACAAAAAAAAAAAAAACGAGGCTGGAACAATGATGGTGTTTATTTTTCCGACTTAACTCAACAGCGAAGTTTGACGTGGAGATTTGCACAATTTCAAATAAGCCGTTGGTGAAATTGTCTGTGCTCTCCTGTCAGTTTGATCAGAAGTGTCAATAAACAATAAAACTTTATAAAAAAGAAACATCAGCAGAGACTATTTGTCTGGCTGATGTTGCCCCCTAGTGGCCGAGTTGGAAATTTCATGAAATCTCACCGAGGTCCATTCAAGACGTAATGAACCTACTGATACTACAGAGACTAATGCTGGGCATCATTGGATTTGATTGCTTTGATTGTGTCGCTCTTTGTAGTCTGATTTCTCAGCCTGACTCGTGTGTTTTCACGGGCCGTAAACACAACATGCAGCTCTCCCGGGTCACAAACCCATCTTATCAGCACATGGAAGTGCTTTCAAAACGCTATCTACTCGCAGCAAATGGTCTTAAATCAGTCATTTTAATATCAAAGCACTTAACACTAGAATGATGATTACTTGCAGGTGTATACCCATGCTGCTTGTCAAGACTGCATTTGAAGAAAATGACTGAGCCCTTATCCGACACGTACAGTACAGCCAGTGTTCAATAGGCAAGATCGCATTACATAAGATTACTTTGGAGTTTCGGCAATTTTCCCAAATTACACCGGCCTTTGGTCTCTGGTAAACTTGATTGACTTGAATGGTTTGCATTAGCAGGCCCTCGCTGGCTGTTTTTGACGCTGGTACACAAAAGTCGGGGGGTGAACGGGTGCAACCGGGACACTGGATGTGCGAGAATATGTAAATCCCTTTGTGGAAATGCTTTATCATGCTTTAAGGGAACATGAGCTGGGCTGTTTGATTTGTGATGCTCGTCTGTAGCGCACAGGCCTGACATTTGGTGTCGCTTAAAAAAAAAAAAATAGATCGGTAATGCATGTGTGTGTATGTGTGTGTGTGTGTGTGTGCAAGGCCCGGAATCAATACAGGCTTTCACAGTCAGTGTAGCGTGAAAGTGCTGCTCTGTATGGTGTTTTGATGCGTTCAGTATGTGTTAACAATAACACAAACCGTATGGGATTTACACTCACTGTCATATTTGAACTTGGGAGTAACCTCCCCGCTTGTCTCGTCTCATTGACGACAAAAAAACCTGAGTAATGGAAATCAGTTAGATGTCACAAAGAGCCTGAGCTTGGACTGACAAGATAATAGCCTCGAATAACATGACCACCCTTATTACCCCTCCAGGAAAATACTTAGGGACGGATCCAAAATGAAGAGTAATCCGGATACACTTTCAGCATCACAAGGAATAATAACGATTTCTCTTGGCCGGAGATATTCTCGCATCGCCGTCAAACGTTTGGCTGCTTTTACCTGCCGCCTCAAAAACGAAGTCCTTTAGGTTTATCGATGAGGGATTCAAGGGACTCCTCATATACTTGTCTCCATTGAGTCTCAAACATTGGCGGCATGAGCCTTTAATTCTGTCGGTTTGAGTCGAAAAGTAGAAAATCTCCACAAACCACGTTGGAGACAGTTGTCTAGCAAAACGTCCAAGGCTGCTCGAGAGATCTGCAAGTTTGTGGCGCCACCTTGAGGACACTCACTGCCACGGCAAGACAACACAGCTGTGTTCAGTGGAAAACTGAATATCTGGGTTACATTTCCAGGATATCGGATATCTCTTTGGAGGTGGGCTGCATGTAATGTCAGCGAAAACACTGACATGCAAAGCGTTTTTTTCCCCGCAGCCTTAATTCGGGATAGATTAACGTCACAGGAGATTAAGTCATAGTTTGATCATTTGTAGCGAGGGGAAAAAAGGAGGTGTACTCAAATAGCAAAGCAATATTAAGTGCTGCGTCTAAAGAGACATATCTTTGATGCGTTTATCTGATGACTTGTGTGACTTAACTCAGCTTTTGGGAGCAGATGCGGAGGTTAAACTGTTGGCTTGTGAGGGTCGCCAGGGGAAAAGATCCAAAACCCATCACTCTATATGATGAACAGGAAGACTCCACCCATCCCTCAAGAGTCTATCTGACATGGCTGCAATGGAGAGAAACACTCTATCCTCCCTCATCACTGGCAATCTTCCTGCAGCCTTCTGCAAAGCTGAAGAAAACATGAAGTAATGTCCGCTGGGGGAAAACGACATCCTATTTAGATGATAACACTACTTAGCCGTTATTATTTCTTCTTTAATCATCTTAGCCCCATTGCATCCAGATTGCATCATGGCGACATGACGGTCCAGAGTGTTTAAAAGGCAGGACGCACACACTGCAGCCGCAGCCATCATCCGGCTGACCACAGAGCCGAGTGCTTTCGGAGTGAGCCATCTGAAAAACACACCACTCGGTGTCGGACGCATCGTCACTATGTAAATTAAGCAAAGTTTCCACAGAGCAAATCTGCCATCTGGTGACAGTTAGATTATGAATGGAACGCTGATATTCCGCGTTTAAAGTGAGGTTCCGTGCCTTGAAATGTGGCGACAAAGTAGGCCAGGGTGAATCCTCAGACAACAGAGACCGAGAGGCCCCTCTGGCTGGAGCAAGCTCTGCAGTGCCAACATTTAAAATGCAGCGGCTTGTCAGTGACTCCAACAGCACCACCGGAGGTTAGGGTTACATGAAATGTGGGGCCTCCATGTTGTGGTCTAATCCTGCCACTCAAAGATGAACTGTTCTTCCAAAAAAACAAAGCTCAGTGCTCAGTTTAGGGATCCAGAAAGCATAAGTATGCTCTCTTATGGCTCCCTCTCTGAGCCATGGATGTGATGGTGTCCCACATGAGACAGGTAACAGCATGAGGGTCATCTAAATCTAATTGCAGGCTGAAGGAACTTTGATTTAGCAAATGGAAACGGGTATCACGGGTATGCAGCGATAAGCTACAACATTTGCTGAGACAGCACATTTCAACCAAAATCCACTGACATGGCAGCAAATGAGTTGATCGCAAGACACAAAGCAGGTCAAATGTCATGTCGCGTCACGGGGGTATTTCTTCCAGTGCTCGTCGAGCCATGTATCAGGGGTATCGGGCCGGTGACACCAAAACATGGCTCGGGTTGGTTTTAAAACCAGTCGCTTTCCCTTCAAAAAGCCATTGCTCTAACCACTGAGCCATTGCCACATCAAAAAGAGGTCAGATGAGATGGTTACATTTTTATAGATATCGCTTCTACAGCAGATCGAGGTTGCAAACATGCTTCTGTATGGTATTGAGCACTTCAGCAGACAACTACTTCATATCGTATCAGATTATCATACATTAAGGAGTTCGTGGTTCACCAGTTATCTGAAGCATTGGTGAGAGAAAGTTTTTTCTGCAAATGTCAATTAGTATCGGTCATGATTAACTACTAATAATCAATATTTAGATTTGTCCCTTAACGACCAAATTAGCCCAACCCCTGAATATCACATTTCCAAGTAATGCCACAATAAGATATAATCCAGTTATATATTGAGCTTATCTTAAAACCCATATTCAAATTGGCCTTCTCTGTGTAATGTGTACTTTAATGCCCAACACTTAAGCACATTTTTAGTACTATTTATTTATTTATTTATTTCAAATACATTTGTCCACCACTACGCGGACATATACGAAAAGATCTACAGGACATTGCATCACGACCCAAAACAATGCAAAACATAAAAGTGTAGGTCAACTTTCTATATTTTTAGAGCAAGACAGGCATCTAAGAAGTTCATCGTGTAAGTCACACGCATTCCCCCAAATCCATGTTTTCGCAGCATCTCTTCATATTGGACAGTTGTTCTCTCCTTACCCTCAGTCTGGACCAGCATGTTCAGAGACTGCAGAGCAGAGTGGGGTCTCATTTTGTCCATCATGGTCTCAGCTATGAGTATTGCACTTCCTAGGACCCAACACAAGAGATCGAGTGGATGGGGAAGTCAATTTTGTTTTTTTTTGTTTTTTTTTTAAAGGCCACGTAGACATACACAAATCTACATTTCACTAATCGAGCCAAATCTGTAGTCGTTGATCTTGGCTTTGAATCCACAGTGTGTATGGACCATGTGTATCATCCCGCCTTTACGCTTTGATGCAGAGCAGAGCATCCAGAAAGTTGTCTGTGTGTCTGATGTGAACGTTGAAGAAACCGTGGCTCTTCAAAAGCCGACTGTATTCGGCTGCGCTCCTCTGTTTCCCCACGCTCATGCTGAGGGCCTGCAGCAGCCCCCGACTCGGGCCCCCTCTGTCTTCGTCCAGGAAGATCTCACTTAGCAGGAGTCCGCAGCCTGGCAGGCGGCACGGTGCAATTGTGTGATATATACGCACGTATGCAGACTTGAGAGAACAATACTTGGGGATTAAGCATGCTCTCATCTTCTCGCATTTCATTTCTCTGGAATTATTCTTTGTTAAGAATTAAAGAAGGAATCAAAACGACCACTCTGATTTTCGCTTGGACCCAGTTCCACAAAGGCCGGGGGCCTCGAATCAAACTAATCTGTGACTGATCTGAATCTCCAGTTATTAGAATGAGGGAATAAATCAGTGAAATCAGTTTCTACAATGAGAGCTTCACTCTCACTGTAGAAATAAGAAGGTGGGAATTTTACCTGGTGTGCATGCTTGTGCGATTTTACCCAGCAGTGTGTGAACCTTCTCATCAGGCCAGTCGTGAAGAATTCTAGCCAGGATGTAAAGGTCGGCTTTGGGCAACTCGTCATTGAAGAAGTCTCCTGTTTAAGAAAAAGGAAGAATGAAAATGAGAAAAAAAAACGTTTTTTTTTAATTTTCTATTTAAACCAACAAACTCACCTTCTAAAAATGACACTCTGTCGTCTTTGTGCTGCGGCTGGAAATGGCTGCTCATCTCAACAACAGCAGGCATATCAAACACCGTCACTGACATCCCATGATAAGCTTTAGTTAACTCGTAGGCCAAAGCACCGGTGCATCCTGGTGGAATAACAACAAAAGCATCAGACTGACTCATTCATTGTTCCAACACATGGTTTTACAGTTTTCTCCTCACCTCCGAGGTCACAGGCTGTTCTGAACCTGGAGAGGTCGAAGGCCGTGACCACGTCTTTTGCCGCCAGCTTGGCGATGCTGTGCATGGCGCGCATGAACCTCAGCTTCTGCTCCAGGCTGCTGTAGTAGGTATCCTTTTAAAAAGACACATGCATGTGAACGGAGGCCTATTTTCTTTGTTTTAGCGGTCATGCATTTTAAATCAGTGTGAAAACTAGAACAAGCCGACAGTTTAAAGCGGTGTAGTTTCCTCATATTGTCTACACTCCAGTTTTAATGTATCTGAGTGAACACAGGAAGTGGAAGCTCAAAAGATATGGTGACCACACGGATTGACTGTAACTTATTAGTCTGTCACACAGTACCACGTGGTAAATGAAGATGTTTCAACTGACATGGATAAAATGATTTCTGTCAATCAGTCGATTCTTTTTTTAGGGCTCAGAATGCTTTCTTAAATTTCCCTCATAAGAATCATTAAACTTTTCCACATCAGTAATCTATTTTCTACTTATGCTGCTGTAAGTCATTACAAATGTAAAAATGTATCCTTTAGGGAATAACAAAGCCCCGCCCCCAACACTGTATCCAGCCACAGTCGGACTGACCGCCACAGTCATGTCAGTTTGAGTGGGATGCCGAATGAAAATGAGGCATTTCAACAGCCTCTGAAATTTCTGTGGTAAACGCTGCCCCCTCTGGAATTTTGGGGGGATTTCACAAGAGACCCCTTCTACAAACATAAGTGACTAAAGGGCAGGAAATCAAGAAGATAGGCATTAAAGGCTGTGTTCATATCAGCATTGCGGTGCATAAATCTGAGGCAAAAGTTGAACATAATCACCAGAAACAGATTATCCGCTTTTTTCCCAAAGGCCTTCTCATGCTGGCCAACTCCTTCCCGCACAGCACTTTCAAGGTGGGAGAACATAGGCCACACTGTCTCGTTACAGTGCTGGATGTATCCGTGCACAGAATAAGGCGCATCCGTCCACAAAAAGCGCTCCGACAGGTTTGTGTTCTCGTACACCGGGTTCTCGGGGGCTGGGGAGAAGACACGAGAGGACATGACATAAGGGATGAGTATTATTCACTCCAACAGCTTCGAGTCATTCAGCTGTGATCATCGACACGGCAGCCCGAGAGCTGTGACTGACTTCTGCATGTGCGTTTCAGCAGTCCCAGAGATACACAGGCCTCCAACAGGCATTCAGTCCCCTTCACGGAGGCTTTGATCTCCTGGGCCATCTGTGCTGCATCCAGCCCTGGGCTGCGATGAAGCAGGTCAAACACACACAACTTGGAAGCGGTAAAAAGAGCCTGGAACATGATTTTTGGAAAAGGAAAGAATAAACAGAGAACAATGAAATTACTGGTGCGCAGATGTGACAAGTGATGTCGGGTAATAAAAGACAAGCTGTGCGGTCTGGTGCTTGGGCAACATGGGAGATCAAGTCTGTTGATGATCTCCATCCAGGAGGTTGTGTTTTCACTCATATTTGTCATTTAGTAAAACCATGACACAATGTTGAGATGTCTCTGACTGTGTTGACCGATAAGACATTTTCAACTACTGTGAAAAACTCCTGACATTATGAACACATGTGTGCATCTTGTATCTTCAATCTGGTAAAATCCACAGATAGACTTCACTGTTTAAACGTGTCATTTCTTTGTTTTTTCTGAGCCATCATCCGAGACACAGGAAGTGGTTTTAACCAGCTGTGAAACTACATCTTAAGATTTTGGATGGATTAGCGTGACAACATTTCAGAGGAACTCAATTGTTTTCTTAGCAGCAGGAAATGATAAGTGAACACTATGAATCTTCTTATAGAAAGATAATTAAGTGTTTTTTCAAAAATATGACACGTAATGCAACTTTGTTATCTCCCTCAGGAGGGACGGATACCTTTGAGGCTTTGAATCCATCCATTAGTTCCATGACTCTCTGGATGTCTGCTCCCTCAGGCTTACTGTCCTCTTGTTCCCTGGCATCATGTTCCACAGCCTGCCCTCTGCTGGTGATCACTGGCATTGTCTCAGACTCGAGGACCTCAGCCATTGTGTCCGTACCCGAACGTCTGGACAAACTGTTACGCAACATCGAGGAACCCTCACCGACTTCTCCGTCACCTCCTTTCCTTTTCACCTACAAAATAAAGAGTCTTGTGAATAATACAATTAAAAACAAGGGGGTAGGGTGAGGGCTGGGCTCATAAGGTGAGGGATACAAACCTTTTGAACGGGACTGCTGGAGGGGCTGTCAGGGCTGTGGTGTGTTGAATGCGCCGACGGGCTGTTGGGTCTGGGTGAGGACTTGTGTTTGGTCGAAGAGCTGGGCTGATCTGATGTGTTGTGCGGGGGTTGAATGAGAAGCGAGGCGGGCTGGCTCTGAGGAGCCGGTGCACTTTCTTTGACCAGAGAGGAAGTGGAGTGATTATAAATAAGGTCCAGCTGTTTGCAAAAGTGATTGAGGGGGAAACCGACGACATTGAGGAAGTCGCCATGGACGTACTCCACCAGCATGCCCCCAAGGGCCTGGATCCCATAACCGCCAGCCTTGTCCCTAAAAAAAACAAACAAAAAAACAGATACACACTTTTCACTTAAAAGACAGACACTTGTTATGACTGGGGCTGTATCTTATTAACCCTGAGTCTGTGGTGAGTCATTCCCCATAGACTTCCATGTAAAAAAAGATTTTGGTCTCAATCAGTCATTTTCTTCCTAACTCACTTATTTTCAGTCTATCGAGGTTTGAAATTGTGCCTAATAAAGGGCGTGGCCTCTCGAGTGTCACCTGGCACGTTCTGTGGATGCTGTGACCCTGTGACCCTACCTGTACTCTGCCTCTTTGCCCATTTTTGGATGAACCGGGAAGTAGTAGGAAGGAGTTAGGCATCGCCAAGACATATAAGATAAATCATTTCATTTTGTGAAAGAAGTTTTCTCTTTTGCAGCATTAACAATTAAGTCATGGGAGATGCTTGGTGGCTAGAAGGGAAATGAGAGCATGTTGAGGCTTCAGACACGCAGAGGACTAGAGATGCAAAAATAATGCATACTAATAATTAATGCTAATTAATGCTAATATAAAAGAGGAGATAAAGATATACAATATGCAGATGCAGATGAAAAATTAGAAGGAGAACCAAATTTGAGCTTTTTATGGTGAGGGATTTTGGTTTGAAACCGGCTTCTCTGTGACTCCTGCTGACATTTCACTTTGTCGCTGACACAACAGGCCAAGCAAACATTGCTACAACGAGACTGGGACGAGTCAAAGTCCAAAGGGCAACAGGTTCATGAGGCCGGCATCCATTGAAATGACCTCCATGCATGCGGAGTTGACTAAACCAGGACAATAAATAAGGGATACACTCTTCATACTCACATGGGTTCACCGCTATTGATATACTCCCACAGCATATCTTCGGACAGATCAGCAAACTTCACCTTTGTTTCTTCGTAGAAGTCAATCACTTCTTCATCTGCCGGCCAGGAAAGTTAATTCATGATCAGTGAAGCTGTTCCAGCGACAGCACATGTATGAAAAAAAAGGATGAACTACTGTAGATGCAATTCTTTTTTTTTTTGTTCCAGTTGTGACTCACCCTCTTTCTCATGGCAGAGGACAATTGCGACACCAGTGAAGACGCTGTGCTCTTTCCCACTCAAACTGGGGAGAAGGAGAGAAAAGGTTTCATTCACGTACGATGACGACGATGTTTCACTCAGACGCCACATCATTGACACTAACCTCGACAGCATCCTGTAAGCGTCACTCTTATCCAGGGGCTTCTCTAGAATCATGCCATCCACACTCTTTGAATAAGTAAGTCAATACCCAGTGAATAGATACCATAATATACAGCCAGTAGAGAATTCTGCAGTATTTGGCAACACTTACCACTATGGTGTCTGCTCCTATTACCATGTGGGGAGTTTTCAGATGTTTCTAAATCAAATGAAGACACATTGTGTTATAGAAATATGGTTCAGTTGGGGGTATACGACAAAAAGGGTTCTGACTCACAACGGGCATCCTCCTGGCCACCTCCAAGGCTTTTTGTTTGGCTGTCTCCACGGCGTACTCGTGAGGCGCTTTGAAAAAACTTTTTTCCAGAGTTTCTTTGAACCAGGAGGGAACCACCTCAAAACGTAAACCCTGACAATAGAATAGGAGAGCAACAATAAAACATCAAGACTAGCATTTTGTTTTTGAATTTTTGTTTGCGTTGATTTGTTTGTGCCTAAATCTCCTGGATGTCTGCATTTCTTTTCAGCAAATAGATCAAATATCACATGAGAGGGAAAAAAACCCTGACCTGAGTTGAACTGCTGAGGTCAGCAAAAAAGAAATGTCCTGGGTCATGACAATTTACCACATGGACGTTAGACTAGTTTACAGTCGCGCTGAGGTAATTGCACAATGGGAAGTACCGCATTACGTAGAATCTCCAGTCTCCTCGGGGAAGCACTTGCCAGAACGACCAGTTTCCCGGTGAGTTTGGAAATGACAGGGTTCAGCACCATGGCGGACCTCTCTCCTCTGACTCTGGAACACAAACACAGAGGTGAACTTTACACATGTTGCTGACAGAGACTGCAAAACCTACCCACATTACAGCGCAACAGAACTTGGAACTAGAGATACAGCCTTCAAATGAATTGGAACAATAACAAATGAGAGAATGCCTCTACGGCACGTTCAGTACATGAGGGGGGTTGTGAAAAACATGTCGAATTAACTTGGTGCAATGAATCTCACTTTGTTTCACTCAGAGATCATTTTCCCATCATGCAATGTCCCTGTCGAGGTTGTGTAAGGAATAACATTTAGTTTTTTTGTGCTTTCTGTCTGATTTTGATTTTAATATGTGGAGCCTTGTTAAAAACTCCACTCCAGTTATTGATAAATGAAAAATGAAATGTAAAAAATACCACATTTGTAAAGTGCTTGAATCACCAAATATGATCAATCATTTTGAATGATATAAGCATCAGCATACAACACATTACTGACATGTATTTAACTTCCTGCTCTGCTGCTCTCATGCTAACTCACAGTTAGCTGCACTAGCTCCTGTTAGCTTTAGCTAACACGTCAATGAAGCGACTCGTTCGTGAGTTGACTTGACAAAAGTTTTAAAACGGAATAAACCAACTGTGTCCGTGTCAGTGTTATTCAATGTGAGAAATGAATTGTAACACTCACGTAGACGAGCTGGAAATGTTAGAGTGGAGACGAAACGCTTGAAATGGGCTAGCGGACCACGTCACGTCGCATGCGTGGTGACGTTATCCGTGCGTGGCGAATCCACCAATCACACACTGGTTAGAGAAACGGAGGCAGCCAAGTTTAACTATTTCGACTACTGCGACCACTCCGGCGATTACTACAAGTACTACTCATACCACTTCAAATGAATCGAACTTGAATTGATCTTAATATTATCTAAATCAAACAATTCAATTAACAGTGTAATTAAATACGATTGTTGTATAACCATCACCACTCATGCAAATAATAATAATAATAATAATAATAATAATAATAATAATAATAATAATAATAATAATAATAATAATAATAATAATAATAATAATAATAATGATAATATAATAATAAAAATATCAACAGCTTTATTTTTTGAAGAGAAATACCGTAAAAAACAAACAAACAACAATAATATGAAACAATCCATACATAATCACATTTTAGGGACACCAACGGAGGAAATAGTAAAAATGTAAATGCTCAGCTTTGTTTGGACGCAGTCGCAGGGGAATACATTTTAAACACAATTTATATTTTATTCACAGGTCTGGTTGCTACATATATTGTCAGATATACTGATGTGGTATTTTTTGTGGCAGGAATTCAGTAAACAGACTAAAATAATATACAGACATTCGATAGAGATAAACCAAAAAAAGAGATTGTATTGTTTTACAACACGTGGAAATAAAAGAGAAAACTTTAACTTTGGCAAAAAAAAAATATACAGTTGCCGTCTGTTCTACAGTGCACATGACAAAAAAAATGAAGTAACATCATCTTGAAATTTCACCCACATGCGGTAAGACGGTCACACTCTGGGCAACCCTTAACACACTCCTTTCCTCTGAACTTCCCCTCTCACATCTCTCTCACTCCTTTTCCATCTCCCATCTGTCTGGGACAGGACGGACCTCATAACGAGCACTGTGCCGAGAACAAACTCTCCTTGTGCTCCAGCTTGTTGGAGTCCACGCTGCTCAGACTGTGCAGGTTCACGATCTTCCTCAGCTTCTGTCTGAACTCCTTGGAGGCAAAGTAGTAGATGAACGGGTCCAGGCAGCTGTTCAGGCAGCTGAAGCACAGAGACAGTTTGTAGGCCATGTACAGAGACTTTTTGAAGAAGATTTTCAGCACGGCGTGACTCAGGAGGAGGATGTTGTTGGGCGCGAAGCAAACGGTGAACACCAGGAGGACGGTGACGGCCAGACGAATCGCCCGCCTCTTCTGGGCCGTCTTGGAATCCTTGGCCAGCTTGAGCACGACGCGGACGTAGCAGAACGTCGTGATGCAGAAAGGGAAGAAGAAGAGGCTGACCACGCTGAAGATGAAGGCGAACCAGGCCAGAGAGGACGGGAACATGTCTTTCTTCAGCACGTCGAAGCACGTGGTGATGCCCAGCTCCGGGATGTCATAGGTCAGGTCGGTGGTCATCATGGGCCACAGGACGCCCAGCACCACCACCCACATGAGGATGCAGCTGAGGATGGCGATGGTCTTCCTCCCCCTGATCGCTCTGAAGAACATGGGCCGGACGATGCCCAGGTAGCGGTCGATGCTGATGGCCATCATGGTCAGGATGGAGCAGTACATGTTGGTGTAGAAGACCAGGGTCAGGACACTGATGGGAGAGATGAAGACGAGGGGGTTATTTTACCGTATGAGGAGTGATTGCGCTACAACTTCATTCATGAATAACTCTGCTAAAACATATACAAGATTTGTCTAGAATTGTATGCACCACCATTAATATGATATGATATGTGACATGACATGACATGATATGGCATGGCATGACATGACATGGTTTGCTATGGTATGGTGTAGCATAGCGTAGTATAGTATAGTATAGAGTAGAGTATAGTATAGTATAGTGTAGTATAGTATAATATAACATATGGAATAGTGTAGTATAGTATAACGACGTGGTTTGGTATGGTGTAGCATAGTATAGCATAGTATAGTATAGTATAGTATAGTATAATGTAGCATAGTATGGTACAGTATAAAGAATAGTATAATACAGCAAACTATAGTATAACATGACATGGCATGGTTTGGTATGGTATAGTATGGTATAGTAGCGTATAGAGTATGGAATAGTGAATAGTATAGTATAGTAGAGTATAGTATAGTATAGTATAGTATGACAAGACATGACATGACATGGCATGACATGACATGGTTTGGTATGGTATAGTATGGTATAGTAGAGCATAGAGTATAGAATAGTGAATAGTATAGTATAGTATAGTATAGTATGACATGACATGACATGGCATGGCATGACATAACATGGTTTGGTATGGTATAGTATGGTATAGTAGAGCATAGAGTATAGAATAGTGAATAGTATAGTATAGTATAGTATTGTATAGTATAGTATAATATAATAAAATATAATATGACATGACATGACATGACATGGTTTGGTATGTATAGTAGAGTATAGAGTATAGAATAGTGAATAGTATAGTATAGTATAACATGACATGACCTGTAGTACATATACACACACATGCATCCTGTCGAAAGGAGCTGATTCAGCGTGTACCTGCACATGTTGGCTCCCAGATTCCAGTTGTATCCCTGGAGCTGGTAGGCGATCTGAAAGGGCAGCGCGGCGCCGAGCAGCAGGTCGGTGAGCGTGAGGTTGATCATGAAGATGATGGAGGGAGACTTGGGCCAGGTGCGGAACAGCAGCAGCCACATGGACAGACCGTTCCCCACCAGGTTGATGGCGGTGACCAGCATGTAAATGACGGAGATGGTGATGCTGGTGTTCATGTTCTGGAACAGGGACAGGGTGGCGTTGTCCAGTCTGATGCGGCTAGAGTTCGCCATCGCGATTGGACGGAATCAGCCTGCAGTCACCTGCGTGCAGAGACAAGCTCGTGAGATGATCAGGTGGCACCGCGAGCAGAAAACATCTCCTTATGTCACCAGAGGCGTGGGCTCAGAAGTGATTGGAATGGAGGTGTGAAACAGACAAAGCCGCCCACCACCTCATCGCTGTGCTCAGTGTTTGCTCATGGGTTACTGCCCAGGTGTTGGGTGGAGTTCACACAGGAAACAGGTTGTCCTGAAGCGTGCCGAAGCACCAACCGCTGCTCTGAGCGCGTGTCTGAGTGTGTCTGATCGACACACGACACCATAGTAAACAGTCTGTTTATGCACTATGCGGTGTGACCACATCACCCATTCACCCGTTCACACCAAGCACACAGCACGGGGCATCTGCGTTCACCTCTGTTCAACAATGTTTTATGAAATGTTGCGGTATTTTGTGAAATGTTGTATTTGTTTTTCGTGAAATGTGTTCATGCTTTGTGATATGTCGGTGTGTGTTCTGAAAGTGTTGTTTGTTTGTGTGACAAATTGTGTTTCTGAGATGTTTTGTAGTGTTTTTTTGCAACACTTTGTAATGGGTGGTGAAATGTTTGGTTTTGTCAGATGTTATTGTGTTTTGTGAGATGTTATTGTGTTTTGTGAGATGTTATTGTGTTTTGTGAGATGTTATTGTGTTTTGTGAGATGTTATTGTGTTTTGTGAGATGTTATTGTGTTTCGTACAATTCTGACTAAAACGTTGTGTTTAATCAAACGTTGTGTTTTGCTCAGTGTCGTTGTCTGAAATGTTGTGGTGCTTTGACAATTGTTTCAGTGTTTTGTGAAATGTAGTGACCCTTCCAGCATCTGTGCTTTTCAGCGTGTGAAGATGTGGCAATTTTGGGCCTTGGCATCTTGCTCAATGACACTTTGTTGTGACTTACAACCGAATTTTGTTGTAGTCATCAACTAGTTAATAGCACAAACAAGTGTGATGAAAGTAAACACCTTGTTACACACATGGCGGCAGGGTGGGGTGGTGTCTGCATGGTGGGGTGAGGTGGTGGGGCAGTGTCTGCAGGGTGGGGTGAGGTGGTGGGGTGGTTACCACAAACCAGACAGGGGTTTCACAGAGTTATTGTAAGTTTCACTGGTTATGCAAGAGAAAGTACAAAATAAGCAATAATCAGAGCAATGAGTGTGACATCACCACAACTACAACTATGCCGGAAAACATGTTGAAATAATGAAAATGAAAATTAAATTAAAATTAAAATCCAGAAATGATTAAAAATGTATGACAAATTTTTTATGTTCGTATTTCTTCTGTCAACATGCTAATTTTTGTGTGTTAATGAATGTTTACATTTTTCAGCTAATCTTTCATATGATGTAACATATTGTAATATAATGTAACTGTCCACCTTGTTTCGAGTACACCACTATATCTTACAGTTTGGGATTCCTGTGGTCTTTGTTCCTTTTTTGGTTTTTGGTTTGTTCTTTTTAGAGAAGCAGAAAAAAAACACCTTTTATTTTATTGCATTACATAAATCCACTGTGGTTGCCTAAATGTACATTTATAACAACTGCCATTGTCTCTCGAAAAATACACAAAAAATAAAAGATTATGAATGAAAAAACTGAAATATAATAATATAATATCACAATGTAACGCTGGGAATACATTTGTATAATATGTTGTTATCAGCTCCGTTGAGCACTCACCAATCTGAAGACAAGGAAGGCAAACCGGAGGCAGCAGGCGAGCGTCGGTTACAGATGTGGTCTCAGATACAGTGGCTGTTAGAGAGAGTACTCATGAACTTGATGCCAGAGAGAGAGAGTGAGAGAGAGAGAGAGAGAGAGAGAGAGAGAGAGAGAGAG